>JAIUND010000607.1:0-61390 GCA_034699125.1 Gisinianus flammeolus
AGTATGTACGCTAATGTATAAGCTTTTAGTTCACACCTCGCCAGCAGAGATAGATCTTATTATGAATAAGGTTAATTCCACAGTCAATTTAGTCATCATAAATTCTAAAACTAATTAAGCGTATTTCCATCAGTGATGCTCAACTGAAAATCAGTTGCGCTTTACAAAATTGTACTTTATTCAAAAGAAAAAATGTGCAAGATGCCTTGGTTTAAATTAAGAGAAGCGATTTATCAAAAATAAAAAAAGGTTAATCATCATGCAGCAATCAATTTTTTATTTATATAAGTGGTTTTTCATTACTCAGAGCATCCAGTGAGTCATTACTTTCATTCATTTTATTCACACAGGCCTGACGAGATTCACTTGCAAAGAATTTTCGATCAGTATCATCACCAAAAACACTTTTCCCATAATCATCCCATTGTGTTTTGGTCATATTGTGAGGATCTGGGATTTCTTTGGACAAGGCATGATTCCCTTCCACAGTCAATTTCAAATCCTCATTTCGTAGACGAAGTAATTCATAATCTTTTTCTCGTTGGGAATCCTGTGGCTCATTATAAGTCGCTTGTACTTGTGGTGTTTTCCCCACATCCTTTTTAGTATCATCCCTTGCTTGCTCATCCAAAGCAACATACATTCTCGGATCTTGCCCGGATTTGGCTACATTTAAATTGACAGGTACTTCGGATAGACCAGGATTCAATTCATTCAGAATGACTCGATTCCGATGAATTACCGTCAAATATTTTTCAGCTGAAATTAAATTCAATTGATTCCCAATCCCAATGAAAATATCCCCTTGTCTCGTTCCAAATGAAGCACAATGAGGGACCCAATTCAAACAAAGTACACGAATGAGATCATTCTTTTCACTCCAAATCCGTACAGTTTCATCCAGTGAGGCCGTACAAAACATTAAGAGATCCCGACTTCCGGATACAGAAATGATGGGTTTGGCATGAGCAAAATGTGTTCGATGATCATATCGTTCTCCTTCCAAATTGTTAAATACAACGATTTTATGGGATGGGGACTCTGCATGAGAAAGGGCAAAGCCAATGAGCTCTCTGGCAACACAAATATGTTTGATTGGGTATTTCCAGGAAATATCAAGTAGTGGCATGAATTCCTCCTCTTGATTCAATGCAATTTTCCATAGTCGGAAACCCGGGTCCATCCCAGACGATATGAACTGATTTAGCTCATGATTAATCAGGATACTACTCACGTGACCTCTGTGACACTAAAGAAATTCATTACAATAAAAATAAGTACATACTCTTGTAAAAATCTGAAGTACCCATATACACTTTCTTCGCAATTGTTGAGTGAGAGTCTATTTTCATAATTCATAATACATACATACCGTGGCAAAGAAACCCATATTCCCAGTTTTCATATCCACTTTACACACGCATCCATCTCGACGACCAGCAATTAAAAACGTTGCTTTCCCTTTAAACTCTGTATTCTTCTCTAAAGGAATCATCGACAAGGAAATTCACTATACATACTTATTATTTTTGTCTTATTCACTCGTAAGTTTAAAAATAAGTAATATGAACAGTTCATATAATGTTAAATACTTAATGAAAAGGACATTTCTTTCTCGGCAATCACAATGCTTGGTATGAAATCATATAGAGCAATGGCCGTAATGGAAGCATCCCATTTCTCTTCTTTCCAAGTCTCTCTCTCCCGAAGTTTACATGGATTAATATTCCCGTCATAATGAAGAATGTCAAGTGCTCCTGGTTTATTGGCCCCCTCCACAAGGGCGTACAAAAGATCTTATATAAAATCCCCATTTGCCATTTACATTCACATTAAAATTAAGATTAAAATTGAGACTATAAATACATAGAAAATGGTTCAAAACAAAAATCGACAGCAGTTGCCTTATAGGTATATTGTGTGAAACTTACGGCGTTGTGGGAGGAATGCGATGGAGTGAACAGTTTGTGTAGGATTTGCATGAGGACCGACTAGAGCTGTGGTTAAAATGTTACCCTGAGAAGGGTTGATCAAACGAATTGTATTATCATCACTAATTACGATGGCACGAGTTGGATAGTCTGGATGCCAAGTCAATTCTATATGACGGGCTGGAGCGCTATACATTTTTTTCACAATCAACATTTTATCTTTCAATTATATACACACTGGTAATCGTAAGCTGTTTCGTACTTTAATTTCTGTCATTTCGTTAATATTTTAATATGAATGGCGTCAAAGTTGAGACCTTAATGCACAGTAAGGGACAAATAGATCATCCATTCGCCATAGTACTAATTTTCTTGGTCCTTGAGTCATAAAACTTTTTCTACTATGATTTATTGCTATTCTTTCCACGATTTCCGGTGCGCTCATTTGCTCTAGCTATAAGCATATATATAGAAAAATCAGGATGTAATATCATGTTGACGACACATCATTTTACTTTTTTACTTTACTAATTGGACATTTTGAATTTCGTCTGTTGCTATATCGTTAATTGATTAATTGTATTTTGACGCTAAACAAACAAACCTTTAGTTTACTTTCAAAGCTCCAAGCAAAAATGGTTTGATCTCTGGAGATGGAAATGGTGGCATTCCCACCCGGATGCTCCAACAAATGAGAGACTCTGGCTGAATGTGGATGAATACTCGTGATGTATGACCATCGAGTCCCCCACATTTTCACTATTTGTATATATAATAATTGTCATTTAATTTCCATACTGAATTTGTCGAAAAAATGTCAACAAAAATAAAGAAAGAAAAGAGAAAGGAGAAATCATTTTAATTTGAAAGGAACCTCAATTGGCCTTACAAAGTCCTTTGTCGTCTCCAGTAACGACAATTTCCGACGATCCGGAAGCAATAATGGCCGTGATGCGGTCATCATGTAAATTCTTTTTCGTTCCATGAATCCTCCCCGTCACATCAATGATCGTACAATGCCGTTTAAATGTGAGGTAAATCCATTGTTTCTTGTCATCTTGAGGTTTGTCAAAGCAATATTGTTCAATAACAGAGCCATCCGCTTCGATATCCGAAATCTTAAGAACACTAAACAACAAAAATTCCCAATACAAAAAAAATCCCAACGATGAAATCATTCACATCATATTTATATGAATACAATACGGAACAGTAAAAGTGTCAAAAATGATGTGGACTCACTCTTGAAGAGAAATCACGTTATTTGCGGGTTGATAGGAATATTTCTGTTGAGATTCATATATATATATAAACCGTCGATTATTTTTCAACGTATACTTTTCATAAGTCCTTATTTGATATTTGTGTATCTGTTTCTTTCATTCATTTGTATACGAATATTTGAAAAGTGCAATATAAATTAAATATATATAGGAAAGGAATTGGCTACAATTAAACTGCATTCACTGATGATAAAAAAGTCGACGCCTTCTTCCGTTTTTTTATCGCCATAGATGATGGTGCCAATGGGTGCGACCGAGACCGAGTCAATCACAACCGCAAAATCCTCTTTCGTTATATAAAATCCACTTTTTTTGGGAGTCCAAAGAATATAATTTGATGAGTGTCTCAAATGAAGGAACTTTGTAAATTTTTTTGAAGGAGCTTTCAATGCGGGTAAAACACTCCCAGCCCAGTCAAAACGTTGAATCTCTCCCAATTTATTTACCATTAAATACTCCTAAATCCAACACCCCACCACCACACCATATTAATTATTCATTAAAACAAAAGAAACAAAAAATGAAACAAAAAAAAAAATCGAAAATCGAAAATAGGGAAAAACCTGAGTGTTTTGATTGAAAATTAAATCAAGAGTCCCATAAACCCCGTTATTTGTAGCCCCTTGTGAGATGCCATGTGTCAAACGTTTATCCTCGACATAGCCAACACCATAATTGACTGCAGCATCTTGTTCATCCATCTTTTGAATGGCTGGCTCCATACTTTTTTTGAGTCCATCCCAAGTTCGAGTGTAGATGTCATAAAATCGGACTGTAATGTCCATTGGACGAGGTGCCTTCGCCTCTTCCGGCTCTCCCCTATCTTTTTTATCTTTCATCCTCCTTCAAAAATATATGATAATGATATGAACCTATTCACCTCGTTTCCGTTCCCCTTTACTCCTGTCAAGTCGGACTGTCAACACACTGCGTAATATTTAAACCATTTTAAACGATTCCTCCTCAAGCGTTTTAAAAGTCTCATTTACCATTTACACATAAGATACTACAAAAAATATTGGATATTATTATAAAAGTTATTACTGGTAGAAAAATAAAACGTCCAAATCCATTGAAATTTCCAAACAAATTTTATATAGTAAATAAATAAAGTGTGTGATTGTTTGCTCATGACGGAGCAGCTGAACTCCAAGGTGATTATTCTATATAGTTTTGGATGCAGACGAGACGAGAGACACGAGTGTCAAATAATTCCTGGAAATAAAACGAATTCAATACTGTTTGCATTTTTCTCCGCCATCTTCAAAGTTGTTTGCAATTGTTTTTAATGAAATCCCTATATGTAATGATGAAAGTCAATGGATGAGATCGGCAGGCAGTCAAGGGACTCGGGATTTGAATGTTCTTTTTAGAAATTATTGATTTGATTCGGTTGATTTAATTTGCATTTTACATGTAGGTATAATATAGGTATGTATGTGTATGTGTGTGTGTGTGTCTGTGTGTGTGTACAAAAAAGGTTAGATTTAGTTGGATGGGTACACGATGCGATGGACGAGTGTAAGTGAGGGATTTCATTCAATCGTTTTTATCAGTATTACAGTAAGTATTAGTATGTGGATTGTGGTTGCCAATGTAATAAAATTTGGTGAATGGAAAAAGCCACACAGTTGTGTGTGTATACAGTGAGAGAGAGAGAGAAAGAGTGAGAGAGATACATGGAACATGTACACAAATAAAGATGAGTTAGATCTGGCTAATATAATATGATGTGTGTGGTGGTTGTGAGTTGTGAGTGTATTATGTAAGAGAGAGAGAGAGAGAGAGAGAAAGAGGGAGAGGGAGAACAGTCGGTGAAGTCGTGTGATTCTTTAAGTAAATATTCCAAGAAAATGGGGAACGAGTAATGGGAAAAGAAACGAATAAAAATTTCTATTGAAATAGACGTGCCTGAGGCTTGAGAAAGCAATTTCTGTGACTGCAATAAATGTGGTTTGCTCGGACTGCTAAACACTCTTGTTGTTAGAGAATTCTTCTCTTCTTCAATCCGATGACGAGGAAGATTCGTTCCCTTTCGTCGTCGTCGTTGTGGTTGATTCAATGATCAAGTTCCATGTAGCCCATTCAGTCAGCCACACACACACGCACACACACACACTCTCTCTCTCTCTCTCTCGACATAGTCAATAATAAACCATGACAAATCCATTGGAATTCAATCCGTCTTCGCCCTAAACAATATCCCATTTATTGAAACTATTTTTCTTTTCATCCCTCTTTCTCTCTCTCTCTTCCTTTCCTTCCAACCTCTCATTTATGTACTTTATTTATTTATCCGTTTTCTCTCGAAATAAAATCATTTTCTTTCTTCCCCCCCACCCATCATTCCATCATTCCATCAGTCCATCATTCTTTCTTCTGCATATATACACGAATCCATTTCCTGTTCAAAAACTCGACACTTTATTTCATTTTATATATATCTTATATACCTTTTATTTCTCAGCACAATACGAAATACGAAAACTATCTAAAAATCCTTCTCTATATAAATCAATCATTATATTATGTAAAGATTTGTTTTTTCAATGTAAAATGTCTTGCTTTTCAATATTTAATATTATCATTATTTTTCATCAGTTATTGAGTCCAAATGACAATCCAAGCAAATTTTTATTATAGTATAAATACAAACTTATTTATTATAATAGTATTTTGTTTTTTTTTATTAGCTTTAATTAATCTAAGTCTATGACTGCGAGACGCTAAAATTTTTAATACTTTTAAATATATATACTTTTAATATTATCGTATAATGTAATTAAGTTATCATAACTATGGTAAGTTTACAATGTATAAAATACGTCTACATCCTATATTGATTATGATGGATGCTGGCTCAATTATCAGCTCAATTAAATGTTTCTTCCATTCGAGCATTTTGTTGTTGTTGTTGTTTTGCAGCTTGCTCACGAAGGAATTCGATACTTTTCCGTTTTAAATTCCCAAAGTCCTCCTCATGGTTCTGTTCATTATGATGATGGGGATGATGATGATGAGGGGATGACGTTTGATATTTGGGTCTAACTAAATCCATGGCTTCGGATGAATTACTATTGACTCTTCCTCTACTAATTTGATTGGGAAGTGAAAGTGGATTGTTGATGGTGTATGAGGAGGATTGTTGAGAGGGTGGGGAGGGGGACTCGGAGTCCGGAAGGCGGGATTTGGGACTCAAATTAAGTCCAGATGAGGACAGGTCAAATGGGAATAGGGATGGATTCGTCATCATGTACTGGGCAAAGAGGGAGGAGGCTGTTTTGGGTGCCCATGAGGAGAGGGCTGATGGGAACGTGGAGAGGATTGTCGATGGGAATAGTCCAGCAGCTGATGGAGGGAAATTACAACTACTCAGATGAGCATTCCATAGGAATTCGTTGAGACCCATCGATGATGGGAAATTCCCATGACTATGACTATGACTATGACCATTCCCGTGTCCATGTCCTGCTCCGGCGGCTGCTGCTGCGGCTGCTGCTGCGGCTAGTTCTTCAGGTGAACATGGACCCATTTGGAAATTGGGGAGGAGGAGACTTCCAGCTCCACTCCGATTCACACTCCCATTCCCATCCATCCCTAGACAATTCTTCTCCCTTTTCCTATACAAATACAACCCAATTATCATTACATATTATTATTATTTCAAAATCGTATACATAAGAAATTTGATAGATGTGTGAGTAAACTTTACCTCCATTTAGCTCTGTAAGTTCCACATGAAACGCAAATAACAGACACAAAAAAAAACACAACCCGGATTATTCAATTATTTAATTATGCACAATTAATTAGCGAATGTAAAGAGATTTGAGTTGAATTAAGTAAACATGAAGCACGTGTTCAAAACAAAATCCAAACTGACCTTCGATTTTGAAACCAGACCTATTCAAATAAAAACAGAAACAAGCGGAAGAACAAAATATTAGTATCTGTACATGTACATGTACATTCAATATGATTCCTTAAAAAACTTGATTGAATTATTATTCCCAGTTTAATTATAGACCAACAACTAAAAATTGTGCGTATGGGAAGGCTACTGACAAATCAGACAAATGACAATGACAATGAGACAATGACAATGAGACAATGACGAATAAATCCGTCCAACATGGAGATAGTTCCATGTATAATGTATATCCGGAGCTACACAGAGCTCAGCATCAGCATCAGCATCAGCATGAACATTGAATATCGGTATTCTTGTTCTGTATACTTATTCGAATTTGAAAAGGAAACCACTGCACTGTGGGATGGATATGGATTTGTGGGGATCGGATATAGTTATGAACAAACAAAACTTTTATTATGCTCCGTTCTAATCTTTTAATCTCTTGCCCTATCGTTGTCATCATCATCCTCATCATCCATCCTCCTCCTCCTCCTCATATCCCCCATCTCTATTTGTTCCATTCTCAATACCCACAGCTTGCAAGTTCCAAGTTGCAACTGTATAATAATACGATACAAAGTAATAGTAATAATAATAAGAAGTATATAAATAATAATATACAATTGAAAATAGGAAAGTATCTGTATACAGAATACAGTCTCAGTCTCACATATTCTATTTCATTCGTTTTCACTTTAGCCGTCCATATCCAATGACAAACGTTGTGGCGCGGCGACCGAGTCCCTTCACACAATCAGTCGTCTACACTTTTAAACTTCTAAACTTTTACAAATCTACGTTCTCCTTGTCGTTTTATTCCCTCAATCACAACGGCCATGTATTGCATTTCACAGAAAATCCAAGGTGGATCCGCCATATTCATATTCAAACATTACCTACATTCTACAGTCTATACACAATCCACCAATTTAGTTCTATTCCAATAGTCTATTTGCCCTGTTCAACTGAATATCTGTATACAAAAGGATTTTATTTTATTGTTCGACGGAATTGAATCTTTGACAAGTATATACAGAAAATATGTATGGAGTCGTTGGTCCAGGAAATCTACAGTAATTACATTACAGTGACAAAAATAATTTTTTTTTGGGGGGGGGGGACGGAGAAAAAGTAAGAGACAAAGAAAAAATAAAAGTTACTGAGAATATTTGTAGAATTGAAAAGAGTGGAGTGTACAATTTAATTGAGTGAAACTCTCGAGAATTGTCAACTTTAATTGATTTAATTAGTTGAATTATAGAGATTAGACAGATTAGAAATTAGAAAATGTGCACATTTGTGGACAATGCGTGAATACAAAGATAATGAGCCTGCCTTCCCTGTTGCTGGCTGCTGGCTAAGGGACAGAGAGAGAGAGAGAAAGAGAGAAAGAGCGAGAGAGAATTGAAAAGTACCTATGGGAAAGAGAGTGAGGGTTTTTATTTGTAGTCTGTAGTCTGTAGTGGAGTGTTTTTTGGTATAATGGTGAATACCTACTCTGGTCTGGTCTGGTGTGTGTATGTGTGTGTGTGTGTGTGTGTGTTATGTAGTTAGTTAGTTAGGAGTTGGAGTAGATTTCTATTTGGTAAAGGAAATTGTGCAAATGAATGTAAGAGGAGCAATTTACTGTCATTTGAGTGAAGGGCCTCGAGTGTTTCACTATAATTGACTCGAATTGTCCACATGGAGAACAGATACACACGCACACATTATTTCCTCATTTTTACTCGTTGGTGAACTTTGGTTTCGCCTCACTGCATAAAGTACCTTCGCTCCTCTCTCTTTCTCTCCCTTTCTCTCTCTCTCTCAACCCATTCATTCACTCACTCACTCACTCACTCACTCCATTTTATTTGTCCAACTTTCTCTCTCCCTCTCCACACTCCACATCTTCTCACCAATTTTCCATTCAATTTCCAACTTCTTCTCCATTCTTAAACCAACTCTTTGATGCTCAACTAGAAAATCATCTTTCTTTCTCAGTCCATAATCAAACTCTACAAGAGAGTTACGTCTACTATTTCCCAACTTACATGCTTACTCTTCTATATATATATATATATACATGAAAAACTTTACTTTCCCTCATTCAAACTCCAACTGGATATGGCTAATTCCAGCTATTATTCGAGCCCATTTAATTTACAGAGCAGCTAATCTATTTACCATCTAATAACATCCATTCAAATCTCAACTACTTCCAGCAAAGAAAAAAAAATCCCATCAACCACTTGTAATTTGTAATTCCCCAACTCCTCCAGCTTAGATTTTTAATAAACAGTTATCAAGTCCACAATTCCTTCATCATATAATTCATAATCTTAATCTTTTCCAGCCAAACTCTACAATTAGCTATGGATTATAAATCTCAATTAGCGCAACATTTTTTGCCATTTATATCATTTACATACCCAAAGGGAGAGAGAGAGAGAGAGAGAAAGTCGAAGGAAAGTTGACAAATCATTTTTCCAAAGAAAAGAAAACATGTAAATTTAAGATTCTTATGAGAGTGGAAATTTCGGGGAAAAAAAATGAGATGACAAGGAAAAGAATATCAAAGACAGAATTCAAATTCCAAATTCCAAATGAGAAGAGAACATGTCAAAAGGAAAGTAGAAAGAAGACTTGCAATGACAAGGAAAAGGAGAAGAAGAAAAAGAAAAAGGAAGAAGGGAAATCCATAATAATAATAAAATGTAATAGTTGAGGCAGGAACTAATTTTACTGTTAATTTGACTTGCTAATTGGCCGGTAAGGAGAACCTTTTTTCATTTCCTCCCCTCAACTCTTAAAAAAAGTTAAAAAGAATTTTCTACTTGACAATCATTTCTAGTAAATTAGAAAAAAACTATTATTAAATACGTAGAGAATATCTATATGAAATTCCTAGGAGTGTTGATATACATATCTGCATATCTGCTGTAAAACTCAATACTCAATCGGATTGGAGAAAAATGAAAAAGAACTCCAAAAGATGTAAAAAAAAAAAAAATGTTGCGTCATTAGTTTTGGAAAGGAAAAGTGACAAAAGGGCAATGGATAGATATTAAAATTTAGATTTGGATGGTTGATGTTTCCGAAAAAGAGAGAGAGAGAGAGAGAGAGAATTAAAATTTGATGAAAAGATTTGCTAACTTCCTTTATTGGGAACGACGACGACAGTGAAGAGAGAAAGAGAGATTTAAAAAGATTTTTTACAATGGAAAATGACGGACGATAATAATATCAAATATGTAGGAGTCAATTCGATGGAGATGGAAGAGACGTGAAGATGAGGAGATGAGGAGATAAGCCCACAATGAAAATTCTCAAAGGTTCAAACGAAAAGGAAAAGGAAAGCGAGAGAGAAAGAGACAACGACAACACGACGAAATGTACACAGATCATTTTCCTTCCATTTTTTTATTCGTGGACAAAAAAGAAAGAAAATAAAAATGTTGATACTTCAAATGGCAAATTCAGAGTATTACAATAGAATAGAAAATGACATCGACTCTCATCTTGTCTACTTGTCTTTATCAAATCTCCGATAAAAAAGAGTCGAACTTTTCCATACTGATTACACAATTCTATTGATATATGGAAAATGGATGATGATAATTTAATTGCATATGAGATGAAAGGAGAGAGAGGAAGAGAGAGAGAGAGAAAGAGAAAGAGCACTTACTTGAACCCTACTTTCTGTCAAGATCAATTGACTGGCCAGTTCCTCTCTGGTGAAGACATCCGGGTACTGAGTTTTCTCAAAAGCTCGTTCTATTGAACGGGAGGGGGAAGGTTGTATTAATTAATTAATTAATATGTAATATGTAATATCGTAAGTAAATGTGTGGTGAAAGGGAGGGAGAAAACTGTTGAATTGGGATTGGATATGATTGTCTGTAATTGTAATTGTGTATGTATAGTTATAGTTACCTAATTGATGGAGTTGGTATGTTGTGAAGGTTGTTCGACTTCTTCGGAGTTTCCTGGGTTTGTTGCCCATTTCCTCTTCCGATCCACCGCCACCATCTCCCACTAAACTTTCCAAACTTTCACCCCCTCCAACACGATGGTGGTGATCACGATCGTCCACTCCGTCATTCAGACCGTTCTCGTTCTCCTCCCCCGTCTCACTACAACTTGAGGATGAGGAGCTTGATTGTCCCACTTCTATCCCTTCATTCTATTCATGTACATGCATGTATTCCCAAAATAACATATTCATCTCATTATTCATCAATTACTCATCACATTTACTTTACAAATCCACAAATCTAACAACAACAATACAATTATCGTCAGAATTATGAGAATAAAAGTTTGTGGATTTGAATGGGGACGCTGTAAATTCATTTTCTAATTTGTGAGTCCCTTGTGTTTTGTTGTATTGACTGTTATCTGTTATATTTATGTTATATTATGGGATTTGATTTTAATAAAGAGAAGGAATGGAATGGGCGCTGAAATGTTAATTAGTTGATAAGTTGGATGTTTTGTTGTACGTAAATACATAAATACATATACAGATAAAATGAAAATGGAGTGTTTGATTACCTTAAAGTCCTTAAAGGATGGAGAGTGTCGGTGGTGAAGAGTGCTCACGAGTTGGTGATGATTCGGTTCAATCATGCCTAATCGGGAATAACAATGAGAGCAGTTAGTTTCCATGCAATTACACAAGTTGATAAGATGTATGGAGTCAGCAGTGGAGAAGAGAGAGAGAGAGAGAGGAGAGTGAATAGAGACTTGATGACAGTCATCCCATCCTCGCCTCATTTACCATCCCAAAAATCTCTTCCCAAGTCCTCCTCATGAGTCAACTCAATATCCTATGAGTTGACTGACAAGAATCCCACGTGCATATTCTCTCTCTCTCTCTCTCCCCTCCTTCCCATCTTTCCACATCCACACATATACAAATATACACATACATAGCCTACTCAACCAACCAACAGACGTATGTTTCACGTCTATATGTACACAAACCTCCTGTGTCTACACTTAAATTCTCTCTTTCTCTCTCTTTCTCTCTCTCTCTTGTTTGTCACTACAGAGAACACAGAGTTTCAACTTATATTGAATTCTGTCTGTCTATTTATGTATTGTCAACTGGCTTTATTCAATTGAAATGTATGGATTTCCATAATAAACTTGTAGCATTTAGTATTATTTCATATACGGTGATGAGGATGGAGTGAGAGAGAGAGACAAGGAGAGAGATGACTATGACTACGTACATCAACGATCAACGCATCACCAATGTGAATCCAATGTGGCTGACTGGAAGGCAAGAGGTTTAATTAGAGCTCTCTCAATGCAAGTCGGCAACAGTCCCAACACGTGCTCTCTCTCTCTTTTCTTTCTCTCTCTCCTCCATATCAACCATTCATATCCTCATTTTCATGACTCACAGAACAATCCGCAACAATGGTCACTAATCAATTCCCAACATTCAACATACAACTTCTCACTCTCTCTCCATTATCATCATCATCATCATGTGCAAAACATTTAGAACATTATCCTCATTATTTAATAATAATAACGATAAAAACATTTCCACGGCGTAAAAACTTGTCGAACATTGTCAAATTCCCTCCGGCTCCTTCGTTCATCCCTCATAAAATTAATTAATCTCTCACGCTCTAAATCTAAATTCTAAATTCTGCATACACAACTTATTGTTAGTCACATGCAATATTTGAATATGTACTATCTAATATTTAATTAGTAATGACTAATCATGGTTAAAATTTTTAAATTAATAATTCATACTTTACGCACACAATCTGACAGTTGACAGTGTAGGTGCACGAGAATTGAGAAATACAAAACATAATTTGCCTAATTAATGCTAATTGCATTTGAATGTTTTTGAATTGACTTGATGTGCGTGTTTGTGTTGGTGTTTGTGTGGAAACGTTTTCATTAGTCACATAACAGACTATACTTACAGCAGTTATACATATATTTGATATCGTGTCACTGACTCCCGACAAATGGTAAGAGAAAGCTAAAGGGAATCCAATGTCAAAAACTAGAGAAATACCAGCTGGTGAAAATGAAATGAGTTAATGTTTTGTTTTGTGGCCCAGTTGTTGTATGTTCTATACATACATAACCTATACGTACTTACTTTTATCTTTATCTCTACTTACTTTTACCTATATAGTGCCTTAATGTATTTGTGAATACATTGTACAGGGCTCACTCACTCACTCACTCCACTTAATATATTGTTGATTTTGATTGGCTTGGATTGGAATTAAAAAACTTGGTTCCAATACATTTGAAATCCTCCATGCTTTATTGACAAATGAGGAGTTGACTAGCTATATGTATATATATATATATTTTATTTATACAATGTGATTTTTTCTGTGTGTACACCATATACTTAATATATCTGTATATATATCTGTATTGGGAAGAAGCCCTTGAACTATGACGTGGTAGTTGAATTACATTTTATTTCATTGACATGGACCTGGACAATAACATTGGATCACATCGATACCTCCCTTGGCGGCATTCTATCTCCAACTCTCTCCCTCTCTCTCTCTCTCTCTCTCTCTCTCTCTCTCTCTCTCTCTCTCTCTCTCTCTCTCTCTCTCTATTTACAATATCACGGAGGGGGCCCACGTACTACTCTTCCTATTTGTATTTGTATTTGTACAGACAGCCATACATAGAACGTCCATACCATACCATACGTACAACTTCCTACATCTGTAACGTAAAATACTTGTTCCGTTTATACATACAGGAGCCACACACATTACACATTATACACACACACACACACACATTACACACGCCCATCCCAATGCTACATGAATAGGTTCTACCGGTCGGGTTCTGCATGGAAAGAAAGAGCGTGAGCTAGATGATACAAACACTGTACGATCTATCTATCTGTATTACTATTACTATTACTGTGACACAACACACAGTGATTTCTGGATTCACGCTTTCATGATGAAACCATGGAACAGAGAGAGAGAGAGAGAGCTTCCTCGTCCTCTGTCAATTAGTTTGACATTTTTATAAGGGAGCCTGCTTGTGCATGTAAATGTAACTGTATACATGACTATATTTTATACAAGCACACGTTCAGGAATCATAATACATTTGTATACATTATTTTTTTATACCTCACTTGTCATTCTCCCTTCCATGTACGATATACATAGAATGTAGTTTTGAATTGTACAAATTGAAACATTCCCTATATGTATACGATTGCAGTATGTACATATGTGTAATAATGTGTATGTAGGTACCCGAATAGAATAATCAAAACTAGTATGTACGAGCAAACGATGTAGAGAGAAAAAAGAATGGGACCAAAATAATGAAGAGAGGAGAGGGAAACGATGTGAGTGGAATTTATTTTTAAATCGCCCCAGGCAATTAATGCCCACATCGTTTTTTATTCCCTGTGAATAAATTCAACTAGTTTCTACATTTAGGAATATATTAATACTGTGCTTGTCCATTGTCAATTCGCCCCTGACCTACACATCCCGGCTATTGCCATTGCCATTGGCCATTGCCAGTATCATGGACATTACAGGGACTCGCCCGAGAAAACGTTGTGAAAGTACGAGTAATAATCAATGAATATATGGGTACATACTAGGGACGAGGGACGTATATAAAATAGTTGATTATGATTCTAATGCTGAATTACCTGAGGAATGATGATGTAAATGAGCTTCTTTGGCCAGGAGTTTCTCAATACTCGAGTATACAGACGGACATTTGATGTTGCTGTCCGAGTTGCTCACTCCACTCGTTCGAATCAATGATTTGTTCATCATTATCGTCGTCCTCGTCCTTCTTCGTCCTCGTTGTGGAATCCCAGTTGCAATTAAATAATTCCTATTATAATTTGCTAATTTCTCGTCGTCTCGGAGTAAACGTGGAATGTGAAATTTCCGTTTAAATAATGTGAAATGGAATAATGTGTGAAGAAATCACTTGTTTTCTGTCTGTCTGGCTGGGGAGTTGATTTGATTAAAATTGGTGCTGTGTGAGCAAAAGTCTCTGGCTTTGGTTGGTAATCTTGGATTTTCGTGTTGTGTGTGCAGAGTCGATTTGTAATTGGTAGTGGAGAGTGTGAAGAGTGTAATTGAACTAATCAATTTGTGATTAATTGTCGTTGTACATTCGTTTCGTAGTTGTTGAATATTTAATAAAGGATTAGAGATAAATACAAAATAAACTTCCTGCTTTCAGTCCATTTCTGGTAAATGGCAAATGACAATAAATGAGCTGTTTGCTATTGCTATTTCATTTCTCTCTCTCTCTCTGTCTGGATTCTCTTTACATGTACCTATATATTTTTAATTCTATTTGTGTGAATTTACAATTCCGCTCTTATGTTGACTTGACTGTATGTAAATTGTGGATGATGTGAATGCTAGGTGTAAATGTTAATATTAATGATGAAGTGAAGCACACACACACACACACAGAAGTGTTTGTTTGGAATTTGGAACATTTGAATTCAACAGAATATTCCAATATGTGTTTTTAAATATATAGATAAATTTTGATGAGATTCAAATGTTTAATGATTTCCAATAAATAACAAGAGCAAATAAATCATCAGCAGCATTCAACGTTATTTGGATAAAGAAAAAACGTTGTGTTTGTAATGTAATACAGTTTGAATTAATTTTAAACTGATTCAAATGTTGTGAATCTCTCGCTCTCCTTTTCTCTCTTGCGTACTTTTATGCATTCAGATATTGTAATTATTAATAATATAATGGGGAATCTGTAGACTTAATGTAATGACAAGTAAATTTAATGTTGTTCCAGAGTGCGAGAGACAGATAAAAAAATCCTTATCTTATTTAAATATTGATGGGGGACAAAGGAGCGCATTTGTATCTGTAGAGAGAATTCTCTTTAAGCAGCCTGTTCTCCTCTATTTTTTATACACTGCACTTTTTTTCCGCCTGCTCACAACATATAAAACAAAACTGTCGTACATACAAACACACACATGTACGTCCACAAAACTTGAATACACACTCTCTCTCTCTCTCTCTCTCTCTGTTTTGCTCGCTTACTCACTCGCACACATCATAGACTTGTGCTGTTGTACACACGATTAACACTATTAAAAAAAATTAAACTATTGAGCGGGTCAATGAATTGAGTGCCAGTTCCTTATTCACAATGTCAATATTGGCAGAATGGAGGTGTCATCGTCATTTGTGGATGTGAATTGTGGATTGTGGAGCATCAAATGTTCTTTTTATTATTATGTATTCCACTTCAAACTCAAACCAATCACGTTTCCACACAAATCCCTTCCTTTCGCATGTGTGCAATTACATATACAATTACACAATAGAATATTCCACACGATCAGCGGTCAAGCGATCAATTATCAAGTTTTTCTCTCTGGGGCCCAAATAAAAAAGCACTAGATTTTTTGTACAGTAATTAAATAAGGTCAATAATTAAGGTTGTAATTTTAATTAATTTCACTTAAATTTTTAATAAATTGTTTGCTTGTTCCGTTCGAAGAGAACAATAAACTTGGTTGTTTGTTTGTCGAATGTTGAGTGTTGAGTGGGATATTAAAATTTAATGTGGAATGTGCCTTAAATTTGAGTGAACGGAATTGTGTGTATATATATATATTTATTTATATATATATATATATATGTGTGTGTGTGTGTGTAAATGCGTAATGTGTAGGTCCGGAGGAGGAAATGAAATGGAGGAGTGTGATCAAGTTGACTGGTGAGAGGAATGAGAGAGTTTGGATGGATGGATATCTCATGTCTGTCTGTCTGTTTGTGGAGGAAATTGTCAAGTCAGGTAGTTGTCTGTGTGACTGACTGACTGAGTGAATGAGTGAGTGAATATAGTTGTCGTATTTATCGTTGTTGGCTTCATGGAGAAGATAATAATTAGTGTAGGTAGTTAGCTCGTTAGGTTAATCAGAGGACCCCTGGAAGGGATTTCTAGACGAGTTTCCAGGCCCCCCGCGTTTCCAATCCGAAAGATTCTCTCCCGCAAGATCCAATCCGAGATTCGGGACGAGCCTCCAAGGCTGGACTGTTAACCACAATAACCATCATTATCACCCACCATTGGCTACCAACATCCCTCCACTCTCTCTCTCTCTCTCTCTCTCTCTCTCTCTCTCTCTCTCTCTCTCCACTATTCACTTTCTACTCTCCCTCCAACACACAACAGAACATTTTTGAAACCAATCCATTCATCGATATAGAAAAACATCATGACAACATTTTATCTTCCACTACCCTCAAAATCTAAAGGCATATCACTCCATGCTTTTTCATGCTCTCTCTTATATATTATACACGGGCCTCTCTCTCTCTCTCTCCGAACGCATTACAGTCAGAAAATTCACAGAGAAAAAGAGAGATGAGAGATTCAATGCATATCCTTATCGTCAGTGTAAATCTCACTCAATTAATAAGAGAAGAACAATCACCATTGTTTTTCTCCTTTCATTACACAATTATAATGTGATAATTCAGAATTAGAATGTTTAAAAATATTTAGCATTATTTATTTTCCTGTAGATTTGTTGAGTTTTATGTTTTGTGTTTTATTTGTATGCCCACGAGTACGATATTTAAAACTTGGAATTGAAAATGTGGACATGTTCATTAATTATGAGTATTAGTTGTGTGTGAAAGACACGGATTTTGGGATTGTCGATTATTGTCTGAATGGTCAAGTCTAGACTTTAGATTTTAGAATTTAGATGTTTATCAATGAAATGAAAAGAAAATTATGTTGGAAAAATCCACCACAATTTTTAGATGGATGAGTGACAGCTTTTGGACGGACTGTGGATTTTGAATTGTGGACGTCTGACCGGAGGACAGTCAGTCAATTTTAAGTGAGTGAAGGAGTGAAGAAGGTGCGAAAGAGAGAGAGAGAGAGAGAGAAACCTTTTTAGATTTTAGGGAAAAACATGGAAATTATTTGTGTGTTGGAGTGTAGGCAAGCGCGAAATGAGTCTAATTACCTTTCCTTTTACTGTGCCCCATGGTCAATTCCAATTCCAATTCACTCACTGTCTTATATAGCTTAGCTTAAGAATTGGTCCAGGAGTTACCTGGATAATTTTATAAATTAGAGGTTTACTTTACAAGAGGACGAGTGGAGATGGGAGCTCAGCTAAGTCAATAACAAGTAGAGTTGGCTCTGTACTCCCATTTAATTTCAATGTAATGTAATGGAAGTGTAATGCAATGTCATTTTCCTTACTTACCTGTCTCTCTGCTGTCTATTGGCTCTTGTCTATATGTATTTGTTGCATTGTGTACTTGTCCTCCGTCGCCATGATAAACATTCCAAAAATCCAATCCAATTGTACCCCCACGTCCGTCTTCTTAATTCTTGCATCGTTAGTCTAATTCCATTGACGTTCACGTTCCTCAGTTTACCTTTCTGTTTATTCCACACCCATTAAAATGGAACAAAGCCGGATTTCTAAGAAATATTATGTGAAATAATCTTAATCTGCTTACTCAAGACAAAAGACGATCGTCCGTCGTCCATTTCCAAATTGTACACACTCACAAAAATAAACTAAGAAACGTAAGAAAATGGCAAGGGAAGGTAAAGCCTAGAATTGAAAAATGAAAGCTCGATAGAATTCACAGGCAAGTTGCCTATTTTTGGTGTTTATAACAACTTTATAAGTACATAAATATAACAAATGCATATAGTCAAATGTACGAATAAAAAATTTCCTTATTCTTTTTGATAATAAAAGAAAGGGAGGAAAACATTATTAAATTTGACTGTTGGCAACCGGAATTTGGAATCTCGTCACTTGTGAGTAATTTAGACTAAATGACTTTCATGTTTACTCTCTCTTTCTCTCTCTCTTTCCGTCAAGAATTTCTGTGATCTAATGAAAAAGCTATATGAAAAAGAACTCAAATCGAGTCTTTATCATGAAGGTAAAATGAAAAAAAAAAAAATAATGCATGATTAAATTTGATGAAAAAGAATCAAATGGAATATTGAAGGGAAAACACGGGGAGAAAAAAAAGTGGATGTATTTGCCGTGCAAAAGAGGAAAACTAGAACAAAAGAGTCGAATCGTAAAAAAAAGTTGATGGAATAATTAGAAAATTTTCCTTGGGCATTGAACATCATTCCATGTAGGTACAATTTAATCATGGCTCCCAACACCACCGTTTTCTTTCTTTCTCTACCCAAATTAAATAAGAGTGAGAACTGAAGGTGAAACCTGGAGCTGGAAATTAATGCCTTCGACTTAGACTAAGGCCGTCAGTAAATTGTATCATGCACTGAGTGGAAAAACAGACTTTATTTATAGCTGTCATCATCAAAACCAATTTCAAACGTAAGGAAGTACAGAAAAATGTAATCTGTACTTTAAGCCGCATGGCCATTCCTTATCTTCAATACCATTTGATGATTTGAGTCAGCTGGTGCCGGAGTATATATTCTGATTATTCAGAAATACATATTCTAAGTTAGTCCCCACAACTAGGAACTCTTACTGTTATTATTGTTATAGTTTATTTCAATACCTCAGACTACTTAGTTGAGATATGGATAGTCAAACTTAAGTAGACAAAGGGAGAAAAACACAAGCATAAAAAAAGTGTTGCATATATCTCTCTCCCGCGACGTCTTTTTTATTATTTTAGTTCGTTATCGAACTAATTATAATTATTCAAAAGTCACCTGAGTACCTGAAATGTACTTGAGGACAATTACTTATTGTTAGTATTTTCATAGGGAAGCAATTCCCTGTGAAGCGTCCAATGACACACACACACACACACACACACACACACTTTGGTACTGGATGGTTGTTGATATTGTCCAATCAAATGTGTGTTGTGTGGGGTGATAGACTTTTGGACAGGAGGAAATAAGAAGAGACAGAAAAACAAGGACGAAAGTCAGACAGTTCTTTCCTTCTGTCTAGTCAATACAAGGTCTACAGTTTAGCTTTTCCCAAGTTTAACTTGGAAAATTACTGTTTCTTTTAGAGAAGAAAGGACTCTAATTTATTTTAGTTTTATTTTAGAGTTTCAAATGGGAAACTAAGAAATATTGGTTTTGGAATTGCTTAGTTTTATTTGAAACACTTAGTAATTTTATAACAAAATATAAAGTGTTGTACTTAGTAATACTAATTATTATTAGAGAATTGTGAGAACCCTCGGAATAACCAAGTGTAAATTATATAACACTACAGCCATTTCCATTAGTAAATAGATTGGTACACATTCTATTTAGTATTATTAAATATACGTAGCATTTCAAGTAAGATTAAATGTTGAATAATTGGTAATCCTCCACCGAATGAACTCACAGTGGTCGGGGCGAAATTGAAGGATAAACATAGGAAAATCATCTCATTCACAGAGCTGCCGCTTTACCGAACCATCAAATGTCTAAATGTTGTGAATTGTACTGTTAACACTGTGAGCGTACGTTTTCCGCTAGTACATTTTGTAACGGAATCTAGTCTTTTGCTATTATCAACCGCTCATTACTACAAAATGCTGTACTAGCAACGCAATTATTCACACATGAATCGATAGATAAATTCTTACACAAACGATCTAACTCGCAACTTTACAGCTGGTACTTTCAAAATAACAAACTCAGACCATTTAGCCACATTTGCGGTGAGAATGCAAAAAGGTCATTCTATACCCAGTAAAATCATAAACTTTAGAAATGTGGACAGTGTCAATTGGGAAGCAGTAGAGATAGATTTGAAAACAGTTGATACTTCAAGCATGACGTCCTCTTGCGGATCGCCGGAAGAAAAAATACTGTCGTGTATGGACTGGGTTCTAAAAATTATAGACTTACACGCCCCTTCAAAAAGATACCGCGTTAGAAGGTTTAAATCCCCTTAGCTAAAAAAAGATTTAATGGCTTTGCTTATTCAGAAAAACGGCCTCCGTTGCCCATTTGACAAAGAAAGAAGTGGAATAAAGGAATACAGAAAATTTAGCAACTACGTTCAAAACAAACTGAACACAGTCAAATTCAGATCACAAAGACGTTCATATAATATTTCAGGAATTGACTATGACTTTATCACTCGTACGATTGAAACCTCAGCTTTTCCGTTAAAATTTTTATACGACGGTTTCATCGCGGAAGGCAAGCTCCCAGATTCTTTTAACTGTGCATTAGTAACGCCAATATATAAAAGGTAGTATTACGGATCCGTCAAATTACAGGCCAATATCTATTTTGCCCCTTTTTAGTAAAAGTTTGGCAAAAATGTTTTTTACTCAACTGTCTAGTTCCATATAGTTGGAAAATATCTTGGACAACGAACGTGGTTTCCGTGGAAAAGGATCTTGCTTTAAGGCAGCTGTGTGCACATGATGTTTTTTTCAGTTAGACAAGCCTCACATAAAATGTGCCACTACATTTGTCGATTTACGCAGCTTTTGATTCTATCGCTTCAATTAAGCTACTATAAAAGCTTTTTGGACTTGGCATTGATGCAAGAATATTACAATACCTTTGCGCTTTTTTATGAACAGAACATTCACAACTAAGCTAGGGGATTTTGTTTCAAGAATTTATTCTCTGTTTAGAGGCTGCCTACAGGGCAGTTGCTTATCCTCTTTGTTGTTCGCCATTTGCTACAATAATGTTAACCAATCACTTTTAAACACTAAACATAAGTTATTTGCCGACGACTTGGTATTCTACATTTTTAGGGTAAATGCTGTGGACGATCTAGAAATAATACTTTCAATAAACCTGAATTGAGTTGAATTTCAAAAATTAGTTTATTATGAAATTTGAAGATACTATTGTATTCAGCGTAATCACGTTTATCAGTAAAACAAAATTCAATATGATCAAAGTCCTGCCCCCGACCACTCTGAATTCATTTGGAGCATAATAGCCGAATTATATGTGTTGTTGAAGCAGTACTTTGTGGCAATAGATATTTCTTATTATTAACAATTAGCAACGTTTTTAGTGAAGTTTATTTAAAAGCAAATTCACGATAACTCTCCCGTTTTATCCTCTTATTTGCCAAGCCTTAGTCTACTTCCCTCTTTATTTTACGCCACTAGATGACCTCCATTTTCTATTTTCAAATTGAGTTGATGACCTCCATTGGCATCCGAATGAACCCCATGTCCGTTTCTTATTTTCAAATCTATTTTGTGACCAAGTCCATCTTCATGTGAATCCGCGTTACCGGTAGCAGGAACTCCATTTCTGTTTTTCCGATACATCTTATTATGCTGGTCGTCGTAATGCTGATGCTGATGACGACTTCTGACTTTCTAATCCATTTTATGACCGTTTCTAGTAGCTTCGTTAACTCCATTCCGAGTATTTAAGTCCATTTTATGTCCGTTCCTTGTAGTTTCGTTAGCTCCATTCCGGATATTTAAATCAATTTTATGTCCGTTTCTAGTAGCTTCATTAGCTTTATTCCGGATATTTAAATTCATATTATGACCTTTTCTAGTAGCTTCGTTATTAGCTCCATTCCGGATATTTAAATCAATTTTATGTCCGTTCCTAGTAGCTTCATTAGCTCCATTCCGGATTTTTAAATCTATATTATGGCCGTTCCTAGTAGCTTCATTAGCACCATTCCGGATCTTTAAATCCATATTATGACCGTTCCTAGTAGCTTCATTGGCTCCATTCCAGACCTTTAAATCCACATTGTGACCCGCGTCATCCAAGTTGTAGGCAGGCAAAGATAACACAAATTCTGCAAATTCATGGTTTTAATTGATAAAAATATTAATACTCTGTATACATAAAAGAATCAATAATCACGTCCTAAATAAGCACATAAGAAATTCTCACCCGTTCCAATGACTAGTATAACCAAACGTTTAAAACGGAGACTAAACGAATGTAATTCCATGATGAGCTATATATTTTTTCACAAATTTCGAACACAAGTTCTTTCTGCTGCACTTTTGTCTAAAAATTCTAAATTATTCCAAAAGCTTGTAATGACACAATGACTATGAATTATCTAAATAAATGATCTAGGTGAAACTAATAATTTTTTTGGTGCACTTGAAACTTCATTGTGCATTATATTACAATGATTCACAACAATATTTGAATATCCGTTCATGCAGTCATGTTGAATGTTTGCTACATACCTCTGAGCCTACATGTATTTTGTTTACGTTTAAAAATTGAATGCTTCTCATCTAACACATATCATAATAACTCCTTTACCCTATTTGTACGCACTGATTCTCTCGAGACTTGTATAGCCAATCAACACTCGAAAACTTGTATCAGTTTTAGAATGCACTTATAACTTACTATAAAATGTATATATAGTCTATATAATATAGGTACCTAAATTGTAATGTGAATATAATATAGTAATTAAATTGGATAATACTATGTAAATTGTACAGCATACATATAAGATATGGTAAATGGGAAGTGGAACTGGGGCGCGCGCTTGATTACATTGGCTGTTTGGAAATATTTTAATTTCGCATTTAGCGTTTGTGAGTAAACATTTCAAGCTCTACAAGTGAGCATAATTATTATTTGTAGCAATGGGTTAGGTTAGGAAATAATCGAGTTGAAAACGCGTTTTTCTTATGAACGAAAACATCACCAACTGGGACTCGAATTTTCCATGTCCGCATTTTAAAGACGAAGGCTGTCAAAAATCGACAATATATTAGTAAATTCCAAAGTTTAAGGATTCCTAAAATACATTTTTCAAAAAGAAAGGTCGGGTCACTTGCCAGACATGGCGTGACACAAATATTCGGGGGTAAGAATTAGTACGCACACATATTTCTCATTATTTGTGCAAAATATCATGACAATAAATAGCCTATAGTTCAAAAGCTTTAGCCAAATTTGTCCAGTTCCACTGCACATGTACCGTACCTTATGTGACTGAGCAGAGAGAGAGAAATTTGATTGGTTGGTCGAGAGAGGATCAGCATTCAGAATTCAAGAGCAGATGAACAAGTCTTTTATTTTATTTTATTTATTGATTGAATTGGGTGGAATTCAATGGAGAGATGTGATAAAGGTGATGGAAATGTATAGGAAAAAATTTGATGATTAATAATAAATATCAAGTTGTCCTCCTTGTCGTCGTTCGTCGTCGTCGTTCTCATCATGTCGTTGAGAATTCAATAAAAAAGAGGAGTTGAAATGGTCTTTATGAAAATGGAATTGAAATGAGGGATGTAAATGGTGATGTGGAAGTTGTATAGTTTATCCTGCCTTTCGACTTACAGTCACAGACATAAATACGTGGGGGTAAATAAATGAAACGAATGAAAATGAAATGAAATGAAATGTGTCGTTTATTGTCGCTAATCCATTTCTTTGCACAGTTCACAAGTGGAGTCATCATTTCCTTTCCACTTTCAACGACCAAACCAAATCATCAACATCATCATCATGTCCTATCTCTATCTGTGATATGCATAGACACTAGAATCTACAGTAGCATAAGTACTATATAATCCATATTATGGTCGGGAACAGGGGTGCTGAATATTTATTGAACGAACGAGGAGGACGGAATTAAATGCATGGAGAGACTTGAGACAGACAGAGGAGAGCAGACATGTCATTCGGATTCACATAAATATCGTATGTACCAAACTACCAACACCAACCCAAAACGGGGAAAAGGAAAAGGGAGCTCTAGGGTTTTTCTCAAAAAATATAGGTAGAGACAGAGATAGAGGAAAAAACTCGTACAGCCTTCCCCAAGTTCTCGATTCCAACTGAATCTCTCTCTCTCTCTCTCTCTCGTTCTCTGGCTGTCTGTATTTCCCATGCGTCCATCCAGATTCAGATTCAGATCCAGCCACTAGTCTATAAAAATAATCCGGGCTCTTACTAAACGCTCTTTTATTAACTATCCCCTAAAATTACCTCCAGAATCCGCAACCAAATCAAGTACTTTGTCAACAGTCAGCCCGTGACGTCTTCCATATTACTTTTACACACATACACACACACAAACTCTCTCTCTCTCCATCTCTCTCTAAGATATGTCTGTATAAACTACAAACGAACCATGCAAAAAAAAGCGTATTTTTATTCTACAGATATTTTATACAGATACTCTGAATTCATGTATCGTAAATAGTAAATTGTAAGCGTAGAATATCTACTGACCGTCTTGAGATTATGCAGCATCCTTAGAGGATTTCGAGAGATGATGCGAACGGATTACGGATGGTGAGTTTTTGGGGGGGAGGGGGATGTCAGAGTTCCGGCGGGTGTCAAACGAGTCGTGTCGTTGACAAGCTGAACTTTTTGGAACTGGACTCAATGGATTAAATAATGGAATATCTATGGAAAGTCGGGGATTTTTTCCCTCCTTTTCCCAACTGTTTGTCTGTCTGTGTTTTGTCGTTGTGTTGTGTTGTGTGTATATCTGTATGTATATCTGTAGTCGGTGACTTGTGGAGAGAGATGGAAGTGAGTTGTAAGTTGAAAGTTGACAGCCCGGTTCATTTGTAATGATGTCCAATGAATCCCCGCTGTCCTCCTTTCATCCATTTTTTTTTCATTTCCCTTCAAACTTTTTTTCCCCCCTCTGACTTCAAGTTTTCTCATTTTTTTCTTCTTCTTCTATATTCTCATCACAAATAACTCAAATCCGTAAGACTTTCGCATTTCCAATTTTACTTAAATACACTGTAAAATTGTCGAAGATTTGTGCAAGTTATTAAGATGAACAAACAACAAACATTGATTATATTTTATCAGGAAATCGTTTGGGTTTTCAATTCCGATTAATTTGATGATTTATGATTTTCTTGCAATTAAATAGTGAAAACAAAATGGCAAATTGGAGACTGAGAGAGATGAGAAACTATTTATGAAAAACAGATTTTGATTATGAAATATCCGTATATTGTTGTTAAAAAATGGGGATATTGTTGTCATTCTGGCCTTTGGATGGCCATGGGGGGAAAAAAATGCTGGAAAGTTGGGAAAGTGAATGGGAGCAGGAGAGGAAATTAAATAATGCCTCTTTCATGTGCTTTCATTGGAACTTTCATTGGAACACAGCGGGGACTCCTGGACTCATGCTTTTTTTTTTCTCCTTCGTCTTCTTTCCTCCTGAAAATCTACTGATCATTTGATTGAGCTGGTAATAGCTTTATTGATTTACTTTTAACATTCCTGTCCCAAACAGATTTCCAATTCTTTATTATTACATTACATCCTTCTTAACTCTTACCTCCATTTTTTCCCTTTTCTCTTACAACTCATATTTACATTATGCATTCTCACATGGAGCTCTTTTTTTACCATTTACCATTTATCATTATTCTCCCCATTTTTTTTCGTACAAATATACATACTGCAAATCCCTTTGCTGCTCTCTCCTTCTCTATCAAATCTCTCTCTCTCAAACTTTCTTCCACATTTTTTTTCCCTTTTCCGTCAAATTGAATATGACAAAAAACATCACAAAAAAAAACATGACTCAAAGGCGAAAATTCTATACGAGAATTCTCTCTCAAAATTATATAAATTGAATTGAAAGACCAACGTTTAATTTCCCTCTGAATATTTCAATTTTCAATTAACTGCAGTAATAAGTAAAATGTTCATGAATTAAATCATTCATGTAATACATTGAATAGAATTTCCTCAAAAAAAAAAAAAAAAATGACAGATTCGAGTGACGAAAAATCGATGCATAATTCAGAGTTGTTTGTCAAAATCTCTAATAGAAATATGTGGAAATGTAAAAGGAAAAGGTTGGCCCCGAAAACTGTAGAAATTCCTGAAGGATTGTTGAGAATGGTTGTTGGAGGATTGTTTCCGAGTGAGTAGAGTAAATTCCCCGATTGTGTTTTCATTAAGTGATGGTCCATCGCCCCACTCTCGAAGCTCCCACATCCATTCTCACACATCCATAGAATCACATTACACACACATCTGTCCATTCATAAAATAAAAATAAAGATCCATCTCGAAGTAAAAACCAGGAGCAGAAGAAGCCCAGATCCAAAGAAAAAGGAAAAGAAAAAGAAATGGAAATTAAATGTCCTTGTGGATGAGCTTAGAGAAATGGACGATGACACAGAGTTTCCTTGTGTGGACACAACAGATACACAGATTTATCTCTTTCTTTTGGAGGTTTGGAGGTGAGGAACATCTTTTTTTTTTTTGAACATTTGTATTGTTCTGTGCTCACCTTCCTCACGTCACCTCATTGATTCCGCCTATCAATTCCTCAATGGGACGAGCAAATCATCACACACACATCCTCATTGTATGTACTGATATTCTACATATACATTCATCCTCTTTCTCTTTCTCTTTCACATGCTCTCCTCACATTGAATATCTGTATGGAAGCTCTAATGGCTCTCTAATTCTCTCACCAATTCATTATAAATCACCTCCCACGAATCTCCCCCCTCCCCCCAGAAAAGTCTCACAAAATCTAAGCCAAGGCGAGAGAAGAAGAGAGACTTTCCATAGTTTCGTTTCACAAGGAAAACTGAATGAGATCTTTCAATTGACACTGATTTGTTTTGGGGTTTGGATTTTTGATTTTGAACAGTTCCGAATTGCAACTGGAAAGTGGGAAATTGGGAATTTGGAGCGTGTTTTAGTCCTTTTATTCCTTTCCTTTTTCCACAATTACCATTTACAATAGTTTTTTACATAAGTAGCTAAATGGGGAAAGAGAGTGAGAGAGAGAGAGAGATAATGTAACTGAGGAAAAGGAAAACATGTTGAGTTTTTCATCATGTGAGGACATGATGATTAAATTACATTACATTTACACAGATTTCCCTTCTATATAGAAAGAGCGCTCAAGTGGTCTCCTCAGGGAAATGCTAATCAAGTGTAAATGGTACATAAATGGTTAGATTTTTAGAGAGAGAGACAGAGAGAGAGAAAAGAAGGGAATTTTTTCAAAAGGTTCAAATTCAAATAACCATCTTTGAAAAAGCAGTTCTCTTCACACATGAAAAACACCTGGGAAATGTTGCTGCTGCTGCCGCTGCTTCTAGTTACTACAGAAAAAGAAGCCTAACAAACAATTTGTTTATAGTTTGTGAGAGATTTCTGTACGATATCCCAAATGCCAGTAATACAATAGTAATGATGGATTTATATACACAAATTATAGCACTTTTCCTATGAGAGATTCTTGAAGTAGTGAGGTCGTCGTCGTCTATCGTCCTTCATCCTTCATCGTATCTCTCTCTTCATCAACTGTGCTGTTTTTCATACAATTTGTACATGTGAAATGGGGGGCATATCCAATCCACGCAGGATCTGAAGAGATGCGATGATGAGATGAGTATCTGCATAATTTTAGTGTGCGTAGTAGAGTAAAGTAAAGTAAAGAGAAGTATTAGTAGTAGTAGTAGAATCCAGAAAGGGATTCCTCGACGAGACTTGTGTAACTTGTATATAACGACTCTAATCAGACTGGCTAATGCTTTACGCATACACTCCCCCTTTCTCATTCTCATTCTCATCTCATTCTCATTGTTATTTTGTTACGAGATACAATTTCACCATTTAACTATTTAATAGTTAAATTCTTCTCACATTTTTTTTTTTTAAATAAGTGTTCAAGTCCAAGGAATAACATTCAACATCATTTATGGGATCTCTAAAATTTAAAATTTACACATATTCTGATATTCATTTGTCATTTGCTCTAGGTTTTTTTTCCTTTCTTTGTCTATGTGTATTTTATATTGTATATGTCTGTGTTTCCTTTCAACTCAACTTAAAATTTAATTAGAGTCCATGAAAACTGGAAGTATAATCAAATAAGGACAGATAAACTATTAAAGAATTATTTACATGTTAGCTGGAATAATTCACAAGCAATTACATCAAAATAAAAAGAGTTATACCTAACTGTTAGCACCAAGAGGAAGAGAGAGAGAGAGAGAGAGAGAAATGTACAAATAGCTTGAAATAAACAGGAATCAGAATCCCAGACAGAACGAAAATGAAAAGGCTTTACATATAAAAAATACTCGTAAACTAAAGAGTTTCTGTTTCTTTGTTGGGAGTCGTAATGGAGAGACTGTCGACTGTCAAAATTAAATTCTTTTCACATTTGTTTATCAACGCCTTTCCTCTCTCTCTCTCTCTCTCTCTTTCTCTCAACTGGCTGGTGGATTTTAATGAATTTCCCTCATTTTGCCCTGAGCCATAACCGAATCGTCCCTACTGATACACTACAGATATAGTAATAGAAGAGTACGTCAACGTGTAATAGATAAAGCTTCAGAGTATTTATCTGGATGGGACGAAACGCAACGCAACGCATACTGTATTTCTTCATCTGTATTTCTGACTTGTTAAATCTCAAATGATTGTTCACCCGTTTTGTTGATTCTTCTACTTATTACATTTCACATTGTTCCCCAACTCTCATCATTCAAATTCCCCACTTTTCTTTGTCTTTTATATTATCGCTCTTTCTCTCTCCCTCCAAAAACTGCTTAGCTATTCAAAAATCCCCCAAACCCTAATCATCCCTATAAAAACTAACGATAAATACTTTCATATAATTTTTTAATATACATTTACTATATTCCCTTCATTGGATCTCGTTATCAATACATATATATATGGATTAACTCATCATTTTCCATTTCACTTCGTGCATTCAACAAATTCACAGTTTCTATTTATTTCAAATTGAAATTTTCAATACCATTACAAATGTTCCTGTTTTTGTGTTTTGTCATTTGCCACCAGGTTTTTATTTTTTTGTACGGAATGGAGAAAATAAATGACGGAATATAAAATTATGCATTTATTATGCATACACAGAAAATAATCATTATGAAGAGATTTTTAGTTTATGGCTTCTGAATTCTATCTGTAATTGAATGAATGAAAAAAAGGAAGGTCAATAATGATGATTGGAAATTTGACTGATAATATTGAAATATTGAATGAGTGGAAATTTAATATGATATGATATGATGATAATTTCACTGTTGTAGATATACCTTTTTTATATACCCAAATATAATATACAATTGAAAATGGTCAGGATATGTACACTTGTTTTTCGGCCTTTGTCGGACGGCTTTTTTTCCAGGCCCTCCAAAAAGGAGAAAAGTGACGAAGGGAGTAAAGTAAAACTGTATATAAAACCATTTGATTAAAATCCATGTTTGGATGTACATATTAAATTATGCAGTTAATAGGGAGCATTTAAGCGTAACATTTGAAGAACAATCTGTCCTGTCCGTCTCTCTTTGGCTCGTATTGTGATGATGTTGATGATGTGTGCGGAGCGGAGGATAAAGTGATAAAGTTAAAGTCTATAAATATTGGGTAGTAAATTTAATAGGGAATAGAAGAGAGAAACAGAGAGAGAGAGAGAAAGAGAGATGTAGGAAGTAAAGGAAGATGGTTGAGTTGTGAAGCCGGTTGGTTGACTGATGAGAAAAGAGAGAGAGAGAGAGAGATTGAGGGAGGCCAATATAATCTCGGACACACGACACTCATGATGTTATTAAATCCTTGGGTCAATAATAAAACGTGGTGGTTTTCGTTTGGTTTGGTTGGTTTCGGATTGGGAATGAATAAGCCACGAGCTTCCAACCTCACACGTTCTCTATTGACTCTCGTATTAACAAAATGACACCCAGCTTATACGTTCTAAAGAGCAGCCAGATACCTTCGACTCAATTCGATATTAGATTTCTCATCCTCAGTTTGACCCCGTCCACATTCACAATATCCACAGTCAAATCTAAATTACAATTAAATCCAACACAAACTGCCTCAAAACCTACACATTTTCCCCTTTCAACATTCAAAGTCCAACCAAAGCAAAGTAAACTGACGACGATGAGTTCATTGGAAATCTAAAATCTCCCTCAATCATTTCATCATTTTTCGTCATTTCGACATTTTCACTTTCATTAAAATCAAAAATCAACACGAACAGGAACACTCGATCAAATCCTTAGAATATCCACTCAAATCCTTCAAATCAATTCCACATTAAAAATGGGAAGGGAAGGCTTTAGAATAAATGGAGAAAGTATTAAAGCATAAAACTGACAAAACACACAAATTGTAATTATTAATATCATCAACATCAATCCAAGTTCAAACTTCCAACTTTTATACGTAGTTCATTATTATTGTTAGTAGTAGCATTATTCATTATCATTATTATCATTATTATTATCAAGGACGTTTGGACTTTGTTTGAACAAAGGAAGGAAAATTACTATTATAGGAAATCAAATTGGGATTTGAGTTATCAACCATGATGAGAATAAATACAAGAAAACACTCAGTCTTTCAAGTTTGACATTGCAAAAATTAATTTCATGTGGGGCTGTGGATCTGTTGCCAAATGTCATCAAAATTAGAATTGAAATGAAAATCAGAGCGAGAGAGAGAAAGAGAGAATGACAAATTCATCAACGGAGAGAGAGAGAGAGAGAGAGAGAGAGAGAGAGAGAGAGAGAGAAAGCCTTTTCCTTTTGAAAATGTGGGAAATCAAAATCATGGAGACACAATTGATGTCAAAGTAGTTTATAGCTCCAAGTCTATATTCACTTTGTTTGTAGAAAAAGTCAATGTAATGAGGGTCGTAGGAAAATAATGAGTTTAGTCCAAGGGAGAGAAAAGTTTATATTCTCCTTTTCAAAAGCTCACTGATATGTTTGTAGAGAGAGAGAGAGAGAGAAAGGTAATCAGTTGCTAGAGTGTGTATGTGTGAGTAGACTAGTAATTTTGGCGAGGATATGGAATGACGTTTGTTCGTTCGTTCGTTCGTTGATTTCTAGTTCCAGCGTTCCAGGTTGTTTGAGTTTTGTCTGGATGTAGAATGAAGAGTGTAGAATAGTGTAGATTGTAGAATATAGAATATATAGAGTGGAGAATGTAGAAAGCAGGTAGCAATTAGTTGTAGCAGCTGTGGGTGACATGTGCCCAATATTCCTATTTGTGACATCCAACTTCATTACGAGATATCAAAAGGACTCGCTTATATCATTACATATTTAATTTGCTTTTCTTTCACAAGTCATCAGTTTAGGCTGGCACACAACTTGTGAGCCGACCACCCACTCACCACTCACTCAGTCGATCTCTTCTTTCTTTCCCCCGAACCAACCAATTCATACACACACACACACACACACATAGTATAATATAATATAGGTAGACTTACATTATACATTATACATAGGACCAATTCAAACCGAAATCCAAAATCAAAATCAAAATCCTTTAATTGCCTTCCAATCTTCCAGGTTATTATATAAAGTATTCATCAAGACGCCAATCTCTAACCTAAATCATGTCAACTACAGCTTCAGCGACTCCTACAGCTCTTTTACATCATTTATCTCCGCTCCCAACTCATTATCTTATCTCATGTCCACAAATACAAACACACAAATACATGTATTGATTCCCTCCTCCTCCTCCCTCCCCTCTCCTTTCCTCCACCCTCCCCTCAAAACCATAACCGAATTATTTTTTTCCAATTCTCTACATCCCTACAGTTACAGTCCGTGTTGGTTGAGTGAAGAGTGGAGTATCCAACGACTCTTTATCCATTACATCAAGCTATTACATTACTCGAATATCAATATCAAATATCAATCTCACTCAACTGTAGGCAAAAAGGCAAAACATATACGTATAGTTTTTTCAATGTGAACAAAACAAGGGATGAATCCTCCGCGTCGTCATCTAGGAGATTTTCCTCCAGTCTTCTGCCCCGAAAGCTTGAAAAATCTCCTCCGGGCTCCACCTGGCCGCCGGCAACATCTCATCTTACACACGACGACCGACCGACCGACCGAATGAATGAATGAATGAATACTTGAATACAAAATACACAAACACACTCACACGAGCACACAAAGATTCCCCAACAAAGATATCATTTCGTCATTTCATTTGAATTATTTTCTCTCTCTTTATTTTTTCCCAAGGCTCCATTTTCCAGTGTAACTTAATTCAATATACATGGTGGAGTGGAATGAGGAGGGAAACGGAGGAGCTTCTTCACATTCTCATATGAAAACTACGATATGTTTATGACAATCAGGACAATCATATTGGGAAAATACAACAACAATGACAAATAAGAAATAACAAATGTGTCGTCGTCGTCGGAAAGAAAATGAGGGGAGAAGAACGAGAACGAGACGACGACAGAGAGTTGCTGGCTGTGGGGAAAACGTGAGAATGAGATTGTTTTGTTTCTTTAGTGCTGTATATGTAGTTTGTGTTGCTTGTTGCCATTGCTATTGCTTTTTGCTGTTGTGGAATTGTGAATGTGAATGTGAGTGTGGTTCGAGTTGAAGTGGAACCATTTAATATTTGATATTTGGGACTGACGATGAAGCGTGTGCCGTGTCATTTTGATGTCGTATATTATCTGTATATTGGGATGGATGGTAAAATGGTAAACCAATCGAGTGTCATTTGTCATTTGGGTTTGTGGTCAAATGGGAAAGCAGCAGTGGGATGGATTTGAACTTATACTTATACAGATATTATTATGATGAAGCAGAGTTGCAGAGTTGAAGTGAAGAGAACCGAGACAATAAAATCCAATGGTCAACTCAACTCAACACATTGTGTTCCCTTTATTTGGTCATTCAATTCTCAAAAGAAGACTGTACTTGAGAAAGTGAACATGGAACATTCAATCAATTCCAAAGTCCAAGTTATATAAAACATAATCACATACGATATGATGGATGATATGACGATATGAATAGGTATTTAAGTATGAAGTATGGAGTATGAATTTCTTTGAATTGAGAGCTACGATGTATTTCCTCAAAACATAAACAGAACCGAGGGGAAACGAAACAAAAGGAAAGGAAAGGAAACGGAGGAGATATTGAAGAAGGAGATGAAGATGGAGATGGGCAGTTTTAGTATATCTATTATGTATATAGTTGTTTCACTGGCAATTGTCAGTTGTCAATTGTGGTTTCACAATATCTTACACTTATTTAGCATATGGATATGAAGTTTTAAGTGTATGAATATGAATGAAAGTTGATGAGGATGAGAGCAGCACACATTAAGACCAAAAGCAAAGGGTTGAGAAAGGAGCTCGTCGGTCGGTCGGTCGGTTGGAGAATTGACAAGCGTAATATATAATATACAGATATGAACACGCTCAAATACAAATACAATATACAATAATACAATAATACAATACGAATCAAACAATGGGAAACCAATGGCCACGGCTCATTACTTTTCGTTTTCTTTTTCTTCCAACTCTTCCAAATAAATAATCTCACACTTGAAACAACAATTGAAGTTGATCCACAGAGAAACCACGTGAAATCATTTAAGTGTCCTCCCTCCCCCTTCTTCTCCCCCCTCCCCCCCTCCTTCCTCCCCCTCTTTTCATTGTAAAGAGTTGAGGGTTACGTTCTCGTAAGTAGTTGGTTTTTATAGTAATACAGTGGCAGTGGGAGGAAGAGCCAGTAACTACATTAGCAAATAAAACAGAGTGTATATCTTATGTACATACAGAGCTACAGAACTATGTACAGATATGAAGTGAGGTGAGATGTGTGAGACATTCACTTTGTATCGTATTTACGCTGTATCAATACACTGTACATGTATGTAGTCTTCATACATCTACATGATGTAGAAATTGTAGAATATTGTAGAACATGTCAACTCTTGACAGTCATAGAGCCACAAATGGGGATATATAATATATACACACAAACTCACAAATCCTCGGAAATACACTCAAATATATAATATGTATATAGAAATCAACGTGAGAGTTGTTGAATGGAAGACGACAACGATTCGGTTTGCTTTGGTCAGACACCCTTTGTGCACCCAAAACCAAATCACGGAGAAATAATGATCATCACGGGGAACCCCTGCTGCGTCTAACTAACCCAAATACACACACATAAAATATGTATTATTATTATTATTACAAAAGGAAAACCAGCCAACCTTTAACTCTTCACTCCTTATTACCTATTACTTATTACCTATTACTCATTACTGGGAATTCTCAAATGGATCGGATGGATGGATGGCTGGCTGGCTAATAGAAATATCAAATAGGGAATCCGAGTAACAATAATATTTTAATAAACGTCCTTCCGCGAAATCCTTGTGAAATATGTACACACAAAATATATATCTATGGGAAAATCCACAGTCTTGAGAGCAGAGCAATACGACATATATCGTACAGAACATAGAGTCTATTAACTCTTCATGTATAGTACGTACAGAATGTTTCAGTATAGAATCTAGACTTGTAGAGTCTAGAAGTATAGATGAAGAAATGTCGAGGAGTTGGAATTGGAGTTAGAGTTGGAGAGAGAGGGGAAAGGTCTCTTGTGAGGCTAATGATTCGTATGATCACTCCATCAGCACTAATTTCATTCTACATTAACATCATCTCTTCCATCCCGTCGCATTCATTTCCCTTCATTTTCATTTTAATCCTTTATCTCCTCCGTCTCACTCTCTCTCTCTCTCTCTCTCTTCACCAACTAAATATTTAAAAGGATTACTTCAAACTCTCACACTCCATGTCCCATTTTTTAATAATGCAAATCCTTACACAATGCATAAGGTATCTCCACTCCAATTCTATAGATATTCTGGATATTCATCCAGAACGTTCAAATTCCTCCAAAAAAATAAAATATTATTATTAAATTTCCATTATTTTTATTATTTTATATATTTATGTTGCAATTGTGATTCGCTATGGTCATTGCCATTGTCATTGCCATTACGAGTGCACATTCATTCGAGGAGAAATATCAAAATCAAAATCCGCGTTGCATCTGCCGCAATCGCAATCGCAATGGCAGTCGGCAATGGCAATGGCAATATGTACAGAGTACAGATGTAGATGTATTGAATGAAATTAAAAAGCATGTTGGTGTGTGTGTGTGGAGATATTTTTCAATGTATTTTTAAAGGTGAGATTCCGGTTGAAGAGTGTGGAGATTAAATTGGATGGGATAAGACGGATAAAGATAAAACTGGTTCGTTGCTCTGTAGCTCTGGCTCTGGCTCGACTCACCCTGGCTGGCCCCAAAGTGTAAGAGTACCTATATATACGATATAAAAAGAATTCTCTCATTCTCTCATGTGTTGTGTGTTTTGTGTGTGTCGAGAGTGAAGAGCTGATGATCATCTTTTTTTTCCCTTCCCTAAAGGATAATATAAATGTAATAGTAATTGTTCTGTGGTTGATAGAAGTGAAGCCAGCCGAGACTAATTCAAAGTGACATGCTTTTTGTCCAGAGGCTCCAATGATGTATTTCAATTAGGACGACGACGACGACGACTACAAACTACAACTAAATACAAACAGTCTTCTCCAGTAGATATATAAGTATACTGTAGGTATAAGCTTCACCGTTTTTAAAAGGGCTTAAGTCTCCACTCTATCCTAAATATGCATTTGTAGGTGTACTTGAGGGCTCCCTTCGTTTTTATGTACCCTCTCCAAAGCCAAAGTCCATGTCTTCATCTTGTATCAGTAGAGAGACACATTTTTCAAAGTGTCATTAAAACTTGTAAGTATTTCGTTATTTCGTACACATTTTGTTATTGTTAAAAAGATTAAGACTCCATTGTCAAGAAAAATGGAGGGGAAATGTGTCTGTTTGTTTTTGTGAAATTCCATCACAAATCACAATCAGGTTAAATCGTTAAATACAATTATATTATCTATTATTATAATGCGTCTTTTTATTGTGAATGTCTCAATTATTTTGTTCACGAGTTAAATTAAATAAGAAAGAAGGAAAGAAAAAAAAATTGATGTAATTAAAGCAATCTAAAGTTGATGATGAGGAAAGTTGAGTTGAGTTGAAGGAGAAGAAGGGAAAGAGAGCGAGATTTAATAAAATTGGATTTTGCAGTGAAATGGAATTGATTTGATTGCTGAAGAGACTTTGATTGTCTAACGGGGAGTGTGTAATAAAATGAAGAGAGAGAGAGAATGAATGGGTGTGTGTGTGTGTGTGTGTGAAGAGAGGGCGAAAAAAAGGGTTAAGGTGGATCTGAAGATTTTAATTAGACAAGTTTTTGGAGAGTGTTTCCCGTGTGAAGTTCCTGGAAAATTGAAAAGTTTTTTCTCATTACGGGGGGAAGGCGGAGTTGGTTGGGTTCCAGTTTTTGGAGGATTGCAGAAGAATTGAGTTGAGTTGTGCTCTCGTGAGTGAGCCCCAAATGGTTTTCCTGGCGCTTGATTTAGCAGAGTCAACAGGAATTAGCATTTTATTGCCTTATATAAGCACTCGTTTGTGTGTAAACTGCCCTTTAGACAAAGTGGAATTAAAAGAGACTGCCCTTTGATGTCAACTAACTCAATATTTGACTCCATCTTCTCTCTCCACTGTCTCCCCATTTCTCTCCTTTCCAAATGTCAAATTCAATCTCTTTACATGCAAAGGCAGCCTCCTGTCTATCTCCATCTCTCTATCCGTATTCTCTTGTAATATACTGCAAACGGCAGAGCATCCGAGTGTATCCCAACATTTCCAACAAATTCCCTCCTTTTCCTCCTTCTCTCTCTCTTTCTCTCTCTCTCGTTCTCTGGCTCCTAATATTAGTTCAAGTGACTCGTCGAAGGAATATCCAAAGTAAAGGAAAGACAAGGAGACTCGTCCTCATCGTATCAAAATCAACCAACCGGACTCTCACAGATAAACCTCATTTCCAACCAATTCAACCCAGCCAGACAAAAACCAAGGCAAATCCAAAACAAGCCATGCGCCTCGACTCGACTCAACTCAACTCAACTCTTCATCTCCTTCTTCTTCTTCTTCAAAGAACCAAAGCGAAAACGAGAACGACCATCTTCAATTGGATTCAATTGGATAATATGACAAGAAAACCACGTTTATTTTCTCAATCATCCGCTTAAAAAACAACTCCATCTTTTCTCATCCTTCTCCTTCTTCGTCTTCTATCAGTATTTCCCATTTCCCTGTCTCTCTCACAAAACTCGTTCTCATCCAATTAAACGCCTCGTTTATCCACAAACAACTCTCAACTTTCAATCAATTTCCCTAATGACAATGTTTCTCTGTTGCACAAATGGCAAATGACAAATTACAAATTACACATTCATTTCCAGTTTCCATCAGGCGGCGGATTCTCCTCTTTTTTCAGCATCTAAACATGGGATTTGTTTTAGGATATTACTCATATTTCGATCACATTTAATATTTAATTGTAATTGTAATTGTAGTTTTTTTTTTATTGACTTGTTCACTTTGAATTCCATTCATAATAATAATAATTATTATATATAAACACTGGACAAAAAATCTCACACATTTGTTTTTGCACACACAACAAATCGCATGTGCATGCTGCCACAACCAAAAAAAACACATCCATCACCATTTAATAACAATAATAATGATAATTTAATTTAATTACTAGTTTAGTTCCACATTTAGTTTAATTAGCTATACAACTCAATTTCAATTCATTCAATATATCCAATACGTAATTCACGTGATTTTACAATAGTACAATGAATGAAAAATAAATGAAACAAAAAAAACTGGGAAAGAAAGTCGAAATGCATATGAAAGTCGAAAAAAACAAAACAAAAAAATAAGATATGAATTGAATAATTCCTCAAGTGATTTGTATGCCTTTGGATAAGGACTCGAGATGTTCTTTGGCTTTGAGTCGGAGGGAATTGATGCTGGACGTCCGTCCGACGACATCCCCAGGTGAGACACTTGGACTGGGACTTAAATGTGAGCCTGGAGAGCCCTTCATCGCATTCCTTGCTTCAATGAGTGTCGTCTGATGATGTTGGGGTTGTTGTTGTTGCTGTTGTTGCTGTTGTTGTTGATGAGCGTGGGAGTGAGAATGTTGATGATGATGAGCCGAGAGGAGGGATGCAGCCGAGGTTGGTGGAGTCAAATAACTTGGATAGCAAGTTTGAGGATGAGCAAGGAAACCCGGGAGTGCGTGAGATAGCGTCGAGCCCAAAAGTGGGGAAGAGGAAGTCAAACCCGCCAGCCAAGGATCCATTAAAGACAATGCTGCTTGATTTGAGGCTCCGAGGAGACCTGCAGCCGCCATTGCAGCTTGATTGGCTGATGAAGTCACTGGATTCCGGCCTAATGCCGACAATGGATAGTCCCCTAATTCATCCAATCAATTCAAATATGTATAATGTATATGACGATCGATGAACACTCAATTTTTAGTTATCTTAATCTAAATCCTTTACTATAGTTAAATATAATTTTTCGTTTACTGCTAGAAAATACTCACAGTTTGACTCTCCTCCTAAAAAAGATAATCCAAATGACTCACCTAGACCCAAACGAGCTGCTTCCATTTTCTCTTGTCTCCTAATCCAAAAATAATCCACTTGATTACATAATCAAAAACAAATTCAAGACAAATGAACATAACAATTAAATTAACGGATCAAATCAAGAGAGTGAGAAGGAATCCCTTCATTTACCTCCATTTTGCTCTGTAAATCCCCACATGAAAAAAGGAACCACCAGGACACACACACAAAAAAAACAAACACGGATTATTTCAATTGTAAATTGTAATTACATGTTGAGTGAATTTGAATTTAGTGATATAGAAAAATAAATTGGGAAAAGTCCGAATTCCAAATCCAACTGACCTTCTGTTTTGAAACCAGACCTGTTTTTACAAAAAAAAAAAACAAACAAAAACAAAATTAGTATTATTAGTGAATTTTTGGTGGTACCAGAGACGACAACAATTTAGACTCATTACATGATGATGAACCTGTGGGCAAAGGAGAATGTGGAGAATGGAAAATGGAAAATGATGGAGAATGAGGAATGAGGAATTTGGAATTTGGAGAATCGTCATAAAGGATTTGTGAAACTTTGATTTAGTTTGTTTATGTTTCCTGGATGGATTTTGTAGTTTGTATGTTCGGCAAAGTCCTTTCAGTAAATGTTTATTAGGGAATATTGTCGAATTTACAGTACAGCCACACCTGGAATTCGACAAGAAGGAGGGGGAGAAAATATGAATTGGATTAGGGAGCCAGTGCCGGTACCAGTGCCAGTCTACAATGTTGTTTGAATAGATTTGCTTTGAGAGAGAAACATGGACAGAGAGAAAGAAAGAGAAAGAAAGTGTATGTTTATGTGTATGTCTGTAGTCTGTACTTATGGGCGAAGAGTTTAGAGACGTAAATGGGGAGAAAGTGGCAGAAAGCGGAGAGAGAGAGAGAGAGAAAGAGAGACAACAATGAGAGACGAAATTGAATCATGTTGCGAGTAAAGGGAAAATGATGGAAGCGAGCAAAGAGCAATAGCAATGGCAATAGCAAGAGCGAATGTAAGCGAGGATATATGGATTGTACTTTATCGAAAAAGCAAAGCAGAAAAGTTATTAGATTTGTTCGAATTTGATGGGACGTTGTTCACAAGACTAAAGACTCGAGCGAGATGTAGCGATGAGAGAGAGAGAGAGAAAGAGAGAGCCATTAGGAAACTCTGTCTCGTCCAAGAATAGCGTTAAATTGTCAATTAACGTATCAGTTGAAAATCAATTTAGCCATTTTTTCCCACTCGGCAAAGGATAACATTTTCCTGCTTTTCGGCACTCCGAACTTGGTCTCTCTCTCTCGTTTTCTCTCAGCCTTTCACGCTCTCTTTCCTTCCTCTTTGTTCCTTCGTTGGTTGGTTGGTTGGTTGGTTCGGGGGGCAAAGTAACTGCCGGAGAAAATTACATTGGCAAAAAAAAAGGAGAAAAAAAAAGAATTGATGGTTCGTCGATTGAGGCATCAGTTGACTAAAGCGTAAACTCGGTTGAAAGATAGCGTATTGGATCAAGTAATTTCCACATGCCATTCTTTCCTTTCCTTTCCTTCACTTCCCTCCATTTCCTTCACAACTGTGACTACAACTACAACCTACAACTATACGGCTATGACCATGATGATGATGATGATGACGACGATTATGCTTAAGCTGAGGAGACAGAAACCACAGGAGAAAATTCTTCACCGACAATTTCATACTTTGCATCACACACACCAAGAGAGAGAGAGCGAGGGAGAGAGAGAGAAAAGCCTCATCGCATCCGCGTGTGAGAACTTTTGGAAGGCGAAGGAGACAAAAGGAGAGAAGGACCATTAAATGCCCTCACAAGTTAAACTTTGAGTAAGCCACAAGATTCAACATGAATGGCAACTTAATTGCACTCTGTTGTAGCTCACCCTCCATACAAACCTCCAGGTCTGCTTGTAGTCGTACTCGTATAGTCAAAAGTGCCAGAGCACAGCGAAGAGGATGAGAGAGAGAGAGAGAGAGCCAAGATTAGATTTACAACTTAAATAGAAAATTTGCAGAAAAAGCACTCTTTTCTTCAGGATAAACTAAAACTTTTCCACTTTACATTTTAAATTGACTTTTGATTCTCACCACGCCTCCCTCCCAAGCTTTTCGCTCCAATTAAATTTCCTCAAGGAGGAAAAAAATACCAAGACGATAACGAAAACGAAAACGACAACGACGACCAAACTAATTTCTCTTTCCATATACCACAAACAAGAAATATATTATCCACACTTTTCATCTCCAACACAAGTAAACTCAAGCAAACGCACACACACACACACCTGTCATCTTCATCTTCATAATCTTCTAATTAATTCCCTTAACTCTTTCCCTCTCTCATATTTACACTCTCTAATTAATCAATGCCTTAATTCCTTGATATACAAACTCCTCTCAACTTCTCAAGTTCCCTTCATTTACAACAAATTATCCAATATTTCCGACATCAAAGACGTCTCAAATCATCTCAAATATATCGTATACAGAGGAAATACGATAAAACTGAACCACCGTCAGTGTAAGAAAAAACAACAAACAATGTGAGGAATCTTCCAATTCCCAATTCCCAATAAATAAACCGATTACCGATCATTATTATTTATTACGTTATTTATTCTGCCGCTCCCAATTTTTCCCTTTTTTTGCTTTTGTTCATCAACATCAACCCTTTCAAGTGTTGTTACAAATGAAAAGAAAAATGATGAGTTTGTATAGAGAAAAAAAAGTAAAGGGTTTTTTGATTTTCCTATTCTTCTTTCATAATGAAATGAAATGGAATGGCCCAATTTCCAATTTCCACACAATCTTGAATAGAAATATTAGAAATCTATAAATGTAAGGAAAGAAAAGGAATTGGGAATTGATGTGTGGGGAGAAGAAAACAGAGAGAGGGAGAATAACTGAATAAAAATGAGGGCACCACTACTTGAGAAGTTTCTCTCTACCTGATTTTCTTTATTGTCTCGTCGACATTCGACATTCGACGAGAAGTCTTAAGTGAATCTCCCTTAAAAAAATAATCATAATACAAAATAAATTCATGAATAAATAAAGAGAATCCTGATCTGACGGTAACCACCAGACTCCTTTTTATTTCCCCTTCAATTTCTTGTGCAGTACATAGTAAAGTAAAAAAAGTTTGTGCATGTGAGATGAATGAAAAGGAAAAAACAGAGGCTCTTTTTTGTGTACTTACATTAAATGGAAGAAGAGCGAGAGAAAGAGAGAGAGAGAGAAAGGAAACCAGAAGTAAAATCAAAACCATCAATTTCCCAGTTACCCGTTTCGTTGGAATATAGATTGCATAGTTTTGAAGTTGAAGGGAAAAGGCACATTTTTTTCAACTACAAACAGAAGAGAGACTAAAGCAAAGCAACTATCAACTAGTGGGAGGTTTTTGATTTTCCAAAATTCAATTTCCGTTTTCCATTTTCCGTATAAAAATACTCTCTCTCTCTCCCGGTTCCACATCTTCATCTTCCCTTCTCAACAACATACGCAAACACACACACACAGAGTTCACATATGACTGAGATCACTGCAAATATCTTAATACCCGGGAAATATGACAAATATCCAATATTTTTCCTCGTTTTTTACCCAAAGCCACAGCACACCTTTCAAACGTTTTCTATAGCACACATAAATACGATATGGATCCGCGAGTTGAGTTTAGTGTTTATTCCTTTCACGTCCATAATTTGATATAATTTTGTGCAATCATATTACCTGCATGTACAGAGAAAGAACTTGTGAGCTTGTGAGGTTGTCTCAGTTCCACATTTACTCGTTTTGATATGAGCCAGAGACTCAACTCCTCTCTTTTATCCCATTTTATTAAGGGCATGCGGCAGAAGCAGAAGCAGAAGCTCTCCGTTTGCCTACACGACAGTTCTGAGTTCACCCATTGAAAAAAGTGTAAAATGAGAAGGTTGAGAGAGTTTCAAATAACTTTAGATATACGATATATATCTGTATATCGTATACAACTAAATTGCTCGCATTCACAGCTCCTAGAAATGTAGAAAATATCTATACCATACAAAATACAAATGAAATCTGTGTACAGTTAAACTTCGTTTTTTTTGCTCTGTTTTTGTTATTGTCATTGTCATTGTATTTTTTTACCCGTGGAGGAAGTTTGAAAGTTTTTGAGGAAAGGAGTGGGAGTTGATGATACATTTGGATTTGGATTTGGATGAAATGAACGTGGAATGAATCCTTTCTGTCCATCCTTTCCTTTGCACACATAAAGAATAAGTGCTCTCCTCTCTCTCGTTAATTTGTGTGTGTGCGTGTTTTTCTATCTATGTGAAGGTGTTTGTAATCGTGATCGTAATCATGATCGGATGGAAGGGACGCAATTCAATGAATCAATTATTCTCACTGATGCCCTCACAATGCAACCATGATTTTCCCTCCTCCGCCCACCGTTAGAGACATTAAATGTCTTTCTTTCTTCCTTTCTTTCTTTCTTTGACTGATCGTCTGTTTCCTTCCCAGAGATTCATGTGTGCATGTTCAATGTTCAATGGTTTATAGTAAGGGCTGACAATACTGCCTCCGTATGCTACCTCCCGGAGAAACTCCCATTTGACTCCAGTGTTGTCACTTCATCCAGCATCTCATTAATTAGTGTTTAATTTTTGCTTAATTACAGTAAAATCAAGTGAAAAGTTACTCTAAAACGTCAATTGACTCTCTTTTTACTTGAACTTACTATAATTTACTATAATTATGCAAAAATTAATGAGATCTTGGGTGAAGTGACAACACTGGAGCCAAATGGGAGTTTCTCCGGGAGGCAGCATACGGAGGCAGCATTGTCAGCCACTTCCTTACTGTAACCGTTCAATGTGGAGAGCGTCAATACTCTTGAATCTATCGAGTTTCAGTATAGTACAAGCTTTTTTTACTGTATACTCTAGTCAATTGAATTAAAATGGAATGGGTGCCGAATGGGGGGTGGGGGGAAGGGTGGGTGAGGGAGGTGGGGCAAGTAAATGATGACTTTTTGATTTTTTTTGATGCATTTCACAATGCAATGACGACGTAGGTGAGTGTAAGTATTTTCATGTGTAATCCAAATCATTGTCAGTACATTTCCTACATAAATATATCTGTACGTCGTTACATTGTGTAAACAGTTGTATAGCTGTTACGTATCGTAAAATTGAGAATTCAAGGGAAATACGGGATGTGTGATGTGTGTAGAGTTAAATGGACTGATGGACGGACGAATAGACGGTTGTGAGATGAGTAGAAGATGACGAAGAAAAAGAAGAAGTACAAGACAATTGAGATATGAAAATTGAGTTTTTAAATATCAATAATCGTCCATTATGTAGTTAATTGAGCCCTGTCTCATTTATCACGCTTTTCATCTTTTCAGTCGGACAGTTGTAACTTTTAAGTGGATGCTTGCGACTACAGAATATGTATCAGCCAGTATATTTATCGTATATGTATGTTCACTACGAGACTACAACTACAACTACAAACTACATACGATACAACCACTAGCCATCAACCATCACCATCACCAATCATCCTCCTTTGCTCCTTTGCTACTCCACTTTACCTTTTTTATATACACTTCACATTCATCCTTCGAACCACCCACCAATGAAACTACCTCATACCTACATATAGCTAAATAGCTACCTATACATTTGTATTTGTATGTAAAGTGTAGAATGTAGAGCTGTAGAGATATTTGTTGCTTTTCTGTAACTCCAAAGGAGTCCATTGTGATTGCGAGTGTATGTACGTACCTTCAAGGAACGAACGGGTCATGTTTTTATTATTATTATTATTCCTATTACATTCACTCATTACACATTGCACATTGCACACACACATAGAAAAGTTATCTCCATCTTTCTATTCATCATAAAAGCTTTTTTCTTTCATTCTTCTTCTATCCATTTCCAATTTCACTCTGTGTACAACAACTCAGAACTGACGATCAGAGCGAATGCGAACACGAACGCGAACACACACGTACCAATCTATTTTCTATTAACTAAAGCTCACTTGATCGTAATTGTAATTGTAAAATTGTAAAATTGTGATTGGAGTGGACGGACGGAGCTGATCTGATATGTAGAAAATTTGGGAATGCCTTCAAGGAATCACAACTCCATGACTTCATCAACAACATGCAGATGCAGAGTCAGATGCAGATGCAGAGCAGTGATGTTGCTTATTGAATTTGTTATCTATCCAAATATGTATGTACATATGCATATTATAGGTATGTTCAGGTTGAAAGTATACTCGTAGTTAAGTCAGGTACATAAGATATGTAAACTAATGTTGATCAGAGTGAGTGAAAAGGGAGTGCAAGACAGAGATTTCCTCTCTGTCTGCCTGTTTTGTGTTGTGCTGCCGTGCAAATTAAAAAATGAGACAACCTTCAACTCTTAACTGATTTAAATCAGTCCATCTAATTCACATGATGATTGCAACGTCTCCTTCGACTACTTTCCTTTGGGTTTTTTCTAGTATTATTCATTATTTATCATAATTTCCTTCAGGTATATATCTGTACATGGCACATGGGAAAAAAATGATGGATATGACATGGAAAAAATATATATAGTTGTTGTGAAACTGAATATTATTATATTTTATATTTTATATGACTCACGTTCAACGTTGAACAGTTTGTTTAATTCCTCGCATGCATATTCGTATTGTGTGTATGTTTTTATGTGTGGAAACGTGAAAATATGCGCCATTTCATTCACTAAACTGATAATTCAATCTCGAATCTTATCCTTAAGTGTTTTCCACTACCTACTCAAAAAAATATCTACGCTCGGTCGGTAGATGGTTTTCAATAAATTTCAACACGTCCCTCATTCCATATACTCTAAATAAAATCAAATGTAATGACATTTAATATCGTAATTATCTACACCAACAACTGCACCACGTCATCTTGTTTTTTCTCTCTTTCTTTCTCTCTCGCACTCGCAAATCTCTACAGTCTACTCTACACAATTACTCACTTAGGAAAAAAACCTAGAAAAACTCACTCGGATTCCAATTGAACTTTCAGCTCTCAGCTTTTAGTTTTAGTTTTAGTTCGAATGATTGCAACAGAAAATTGCGAGGAGGATTTAATAGAACTTGCTCATTATTTTTAGATAGTGAAATTCATTGGTTGTTGAGTAGTCGAATTGTGGCTGGAAATTTATTTTCAGCTAATTTTTTGAGCTTTTGTTAAAGGAGAAATGAAATGCCTTTTCATGGTTCATTTTATCTTACTATGAGTATGGGCAATTATTATTATCATTCGAAATTAGCCAATATTCAATTAGGACAATTAAATATTATTACACATGGTGTTTGCTCATAAATACGAATATAAAAGGAGTCCATTCGTATACATAGGAGAGTTTGAAGGAGAGGCAGAGAGAGAGAGACAGAGAGAGAGAGAGAGGAAAGAGGGAATCCATTGAATTACATGAGGGGACGTTCGGGAAATCTCAATCTGTGAAGGGACTTAATGCGCTCACGCCTACCTTTCAACCGTAGCTCTTTAATTATAATCTATTAGGGCAATTAGAGACAGATAAAAAGGACCGGTAGCTTGATGGGAGGAAAAGTAGGCTCCTGGTTCTTCTTTTTCCCTTCCCGTCTTCTCTCTCTCTCTCTCTCTCTCTCTCTCAAACTCCATTCGCAGAGTGGAGAGTTTGAACTGAATCACACTGAATAGTCCAATGGAAAATGAAATTGAATGGTTTCCTCTACACAATCACAGTCTCTCTCTCTCTCTCTCTCTCTCCTCTGTTTTCTCTATATCAGCTCATCATCACTGCTTTATTTTCTCTCTCTCTGTCTCATCTAAATCTAAATCCATTACGTGTTGGCTACGCAAGAGCCAACCAGAAAAAAATAACCAACTTGTGTGTGTGTGTGTGTGTGTACATGCGTTTACAGATAGATTACGTTACCATTTGAAAATTCAAACTACACTTGAATATATATACTTATATATCGTAGAGAGAGAGAGAGAAAAACTAAAACTAGCAGAGTGAGAGAGCTCAAAGCTGAATAGATCAGCTTTTGCCAAAATCTCCCGCAGCCAGAGACTCTATTCACCTTTTTGTCCCATTAGATCCAGCGTGTAGATAACACGAGAGCAGAGCAGAGAGAGAAAGAGAGAGAGAACGTCAGCTACAACTTCCAATCCTTCAATCATGTTCAAACTTTATCGTTTCGTATCGTATCGTATATACTAAGATATATAGTCTCGTCGTCGTTCCTGAAAGCTCCCAGCTTTACACATTCCACACAACTCCACCATCATCAACATTTGCATTCATTTTCATATTCATATTTTATTCATTCCCTTTTGTTTTTTCCTATATCCCAACCAACTGAACCAACTGCTCCAACTCCAAAGTGGAAAATATGAACAAGATTGTCGGGCTAGACTAGAATCTATTTACAAGCAAAAACAGAGAGAGAGAGAGAGAGAGAGCGAAAGAGAGCGACGGTATTTCTAGTTTGTAGGAAATCAATTATAAAAAGAATTAACATAATGGGAATGTTAATTGGCCTGTGCCTTCATTCAAATTTGAGTTAGGATTCCGTTCTGAAGGGAAGATGAATTCAATGCATTCTTGTTCTTTTTCTTTTTCTTATTCTTGTACTTTGACACCATATAAAATGTGTATATTGTGTGCATGAGATTTTGTAGTGGAAATTGGTTCGCTTGTGCAACTTTTCAGCTTGAATTGAAATGGAAAGATGAAATGGAAAGATGCTCACCGTCGTTGTCAGACTCACATTCATATGAATTGTTTGTACAGAGTATAAAAATAAAAATAAATCATAATAATAATAATAATAATAATAACCAAGAGAAATTTCTGGCTGATAAGGGAAAAGATATGGGTGGATCCGGAGTATCTTTCTCTTTATACTAAATATGTGCGTTGTTGTATGTTGTATGTCGGTTGTCGGTAGGAAAACCGTGTGTGTTTCTCTGTGTAAATAAGAATAATAATAATAATAATAATAATATGATGATGATGATGATGGTAACATAATATGCTTAGGATTAAGTCTCAAGAGCGACTCACTCGATCCTTTTTTTTCTGTTCTTCTAACGGTCAAGCCGCTCATGTACATACATACGTGAGTAAGTAAGTTTAAGTAAGAGCCCGAAAAGAAGAGAAAGAGAAGAAGAAGAAGAAGATGGAGAAGAAAAAGGTCGTGAGTGTGTAAAATTGTAAAACCTCAATATCTATCGTATCTGTGTGTATTCTCATTCTCCGTTCATTTTCTTGCCGGGTTGTTCTGATAGTCTGAGCGAACAATGGAATTAGTGCAAACTTAGACTGTGAATAGTGAATATTGAATAGGGAATGGAGATACTGACGATGAGAGGCAGAGGTGAATGGCTATTCCAGGATAATTTCTAAGGGAACGGCTATAAAGAATCCACAAAGGTATAAAGGTAACTAAGGTAAGTACTAAGTACCATGGATATAGATATAGATATGCATACACGAATACACGATACTCTCCTCATCTCTTTCTCTCTCTCTCTCTCTCTTTACTGTTTTCAGCGGAATGTGTTCACTGTCTTGACAAAGACGGCCACTTGAATTTGAGTAAGTTAAGGTTTTGGGGAAATGAGAAAAAGCCGAAGCACTCAAGTGATCTTTATCTTGATCAAGTGGTCCTCGTCTTCTCTTCTCTTAGACTTTTTTTTACATGCTCGCTCGTTCTCGCTCTTGCTTTTGCTCTCTGCCCGAAAAGGAATTGTAATAGTGAAAAGGACACGCGCATAGAAGACTACGAGAAGCGAAGAGAAGAGAGAAACAGACAAACAGAATGTGACAAACATGTTTCCTTTCATTCAATATCCGTCCACCATTCTCCTTTATAACTTTTATGTTCCTTTATAGTCCTCTCTTTCTCTCTCTCTCTCTCTCTTTCTCTCTCTTTCTCTCTCTCTCACTCTCTTGTTACCTCCATTCCCGACTCCATCTGACTACTACCAAACAACCAACCACACTCTCCTCAACATTCACATTAACATTACATTGTATATTGTATTATTGATTTCATTATTTTTTCTGCCATAATGTTCTGCTTTTCTGCTCAAATTTCTACAGATACAGATATTTGTATTCGACAAAACTCTATTGCCGTTTTTTTGAGTCCCCCCTTTTGTTTTTCCGCGGAGTTTGATAATTGATATTCGTATTATCGTATTTAATACTTTGGGAAATGATTGGCCTGATGACGAGGGAGTTTGAAGTCCAAATTCCGAATTTCGTACAATATTTTGTCCCTGTATCAAATGATGCAGAATGAAAATGTAATTAAGTGGAAATTAAAATGGGGGATATTTGCAGATACTGATGAATGGATGAATGAATGAATGGAATGATGATGGAGATTCCTTGACTCTGAGTGGGAGTAGTTGCTGTAGTTAATAGGTATAAAGTTAAGGTCCGCCTGCTGGTGGATTGTATTAAATATTACAAAGATTAAAGTAAACTCCAAAGACTTGAGAGAGAGAAAGAGAGAGAGAGAGAGAGACTCAAGACATGAACATGAACGAATATATTAATGGGCACTTGTGAGTGTGTGAGAGAGGAAACTTCCATATGAAAGTTCTGTCGATAAGTAACTATAGTGAATATGTACAGACATGTAGGATATCTTATTTTGTGTGCATATGTGCATATGAAGCGTATTATGGCTGGAGTGGAGGACGAAAGTATAGATTAAGTTCCTGGAGATTTTAATGAAGCGCTCTTAATGAAGTTACAAAGTTGAGGCTATGAAAGTGAGGGAAGGCAAGAGAGAAATTAATAAATGTGATGCGAGTAAGTTGATTAAATAGAAATTTTTGATCTGGTCTCTTTTCCTCTTTTCCCTGGTTGGTCTCCTCGCATCATCACATCACATTGCATAGGCTCGACGGCTCCGACTCCTCGGCACGGACAACTTTTAATGAAATGGAACCATCTTTCAACGAACGTCCTGCCAGCCAGCCATCTCCTTCTCATTCTCATTCTCTAACTCTATTCATATATCGTACATACATACATATGAATCTCCATATGGGATACTTGCGTATGTTTATGTTCCATTTCCATCCATACAATCGACTACACCTTTCCTTTCCATTATGTACACAAAAGTACTCGGAGATAAAGTTTTAAGTCTGGGTAAATTGTTTGCACTAACGATAAGTACATTAGATTTACATGACGTCCATGAATGAGAAGATGAAGCTCTTTCTCTTTCTCTTTCTTCTTCTCTCTGTTCACTCACTCAATCACATTAATCTGAAATTAATTGGGTGCTAAAGGGATTTTCCATGAGAGCAAAGTAAATGACTTATGGATCAATTAAGATCCAAATTAAATACATTACACGCTCTCCTTCTCTTCTTTCTCTTTCTCTTCCTCTCTCTCTTCCTCTTGTTAGTTTGCACTTGAAAATTTTGTACGATATTCCTTTCCTCTCCTCCCAAAATTCCATTCAATTATCCCCCAACCAAACAAACTACAAAACTAATTCCTCCCTTTCCCATCTACCATCAAATAATTAACAATTAACTCTTTCTTCTAGCTTTTTTTCATTTTCAATTTCAATTTCAACATTTAGCTCTATGGAAATTCAAACACGAAATCAATGTCTCATCCCATTGCATTTTCATTGCATCTCAGAACGTCAAAGATCTTTCCGCATCTTTCGTCTCAAGAAAAATCAAATTGGGATTGGGATATCAAAGACAACTGAAATTAAATGGGATGTTGAACGAGATAATTGGGATTTGGAGAGAAAAAGAGAGAAAAAGCGAGAGAAAGAGAGAGAGAAGTAAATAAGGAGCCTAATTAGATGTTGAGATGTATTTAAATGGGTGGGGGGGGGGGAAAGAAAAGGGTGAGAGTGACAGTAATCGAGTTACAGGTTGCCGTCTTAAGAAATTATCAAAGGTTCGGTTCATGTTAAGACGATTTTCTCTCTCCTTGATTGCTCCTTCATTTAATTTTCATTCTCATCTTCATTCTCATTTTAGAGTGTAGAAACTCCAAAACTTGAAGAGAGAGAGAAATAAAGAGTGTCAGAGAGAGAGAGGAGAGTTGGAACACAACAATAGAAGACAAATGGAGATGGGGCACAGTGCTGTGACCATGTAAAGAGATACTTTATAGTTTATGTATTATATGGCCGTGATTAAATTAGACGGGGGGAATTGAATGAGCTGGAACTCGTCGACTCGACGTCAATGACTCTACAGATCACATTTATATTATATTAATAACAACACAGGCAGAAAGATGGGAGATGGGAAACGAAATAACAAACTACCCAACAACGACAACGACGACGAAGAACGACGAACGACGATGAAAACGACGTTCGTTCGTTCGTTCTCTCTACCTCCTGGGCAAATATTATTCACTTCTCCATTACTTCATCCATCCTTATAATCACTTGATTACATTCTCCCCGGAGTTTCCAACGTTATTACTATTAGTCTCTCTTTTTCTCTCTCTCTCTCTCTATCTTTATCTCCATCTCTTGTCAATGACTCCCCCATGAACGACGACACAAAAATGAAGATTAAAATTCAAAATGAGACTAAAAAAAACAAGAAGAAGAAGAAGAAGGCAACGACACAACGAGAACGAGAACGACGAAGAGTCTCTCCATTTAAATTCTTTTTGCATGCAAATTTAATCTGGAGTTTAAAAAAAATGGAGGAAGAACAACGTACAAACGGGCAAATATAGTACACACATAAGCAAAGGCAAACATGCATTGAACCGGCGGAATGACATTTTCTTTGTTCCTCTTCATTTTTTTTCTTCTTCTTTGTCTTTCCCATTTTCACAAGATAAAACAATTACTTTTTTTTTATTATTACCATTTTAGTATGTGAGGATGATACGATCCTCGTGAATTTCTGGACGCTAAATTGTTTCCATTTCCTTTTTAATGGGAAAATGTTTCAAAGCATTACGGATGTAATAGAAAATTGAGTGAGGATCATCCGCCTGTGTGCTCCTAATATAATAAATGAAATAAATAGACAAAGAGAGAGAGAGAGAGAAAGACTTTGCCTTCCGTTATCGTTATTGTAGGGGCGGGATGTTTTTTGTGTTTTGTATAGAGGTGTAGACTCTTGAGAAGATAAAATTATGGGGAATGCTTTGGAGACGAAGGAAAGTCACTAAACCGTTGGACTGAGTTCAGTTGAGTTGGGGAGAGAAAGACAGAGAGAGAGCGAGAAAGACAGAGAGAGGAAGAGAGAGAGAGAACGGAGCTCTTCAGTTTCCAATGATGATGTGAACGGGAAGCGAAAAGAAATTGATGTGCAAAATAGAAATAATGGATAATGTGTGGAATGGGCATTTTGGACTTATTGGTTGTTCCCAACAATTCTTCAAGAACATAGATACGTATTTTTTTCACGGTAAGTTTGCATTTGTTGGATTCGAATGATGATGATGGTGATGATGATTCTGATACGAGAGGATAAAAACACAAGAGAACGGGAGAACGAGAGAGAGAGAAAAGACGTTAAATCGAAAATCCCATCATCTGAATTTTTGGGTGGTGCTTGCGGAAAAGTGTAATTTTTCGTGGGAATCCACTGATGATCCGCATCAGAGTATTTCGTTCCTCTTGAACACTTTCTCTGTCTCTCTCTGCCTCTGTCTCTCTCTCTGTCTCTCCCTGGGTGTGGAGAGGAGAGAAGGGAGAGCTCATGAAGCGTGTAAAGCCTCCTGTAATAGACCCAAACTATCATCATCCCATTTGGTTCAAATAAGTGTGAGAGTCTGGCCAAATGTCTCATAGCCAACGAGAAGATCCAACCTCATATCATGATCTATGTTCTCTCTGCCTCTCTCTCTCCCCGACTCCTCTTTCTCTCTTTCTCTCTCTCTCTCTTCCTCTTCCTTTCCTCTTCACTTATCCAAAAGAACATTTCTCTTTTCCCTCGATAACTCTATCCCGTGTGTATCTACATGCGTTTTTATAGGGAATGTCTCTACATCATCTTCCACTATTCCTCTTCCTTTTGCTCTTTGCTCCTTCATCTAATACTTATTTTACTACTTTGATATCATAATTCCCCGTACACGAAGGAAGGAAGGAACGAACGAACGAAATGGTCTCAACCACAAAAACCTTAGACAAATTTCCCCCCAGAGTCTCTATGTATTTCCTCCTTCACCTCTGTTGGTTGGTTGGTGTGTGGATGTTGGATGTGAAAGTGAAAATCCCCAACACATTCCGACCGATTTCAAAACAACATCACACGGCATTTGGTTATTTGATTATACTCCATTTGCACACACGATTACACTCACTAAATAACTTTAAAGGGAGATAATGCTTAATGCCTTCACTCCATTCATTCACCTTCCCCCCCAATCCAATGCAAAAATCTACTACTCCTACACTCAATTTCTATAGTAAATTCACCCATTTTATATTCATGTTTATGTTTTCATTTCACTTTTCCTCCACACAGAAAGAGAGAGAGAGAGAGAAAAGAGGACAATAAAATAATTTTATGGTCCTCTCCATTAACTCTTTCAATATCCCCAAACACAAAACACAAACCACAACTCTTTTTCTCTTTTTGTTCTTTTGGCTTTAATTCTTTGAAGCAGGTCCGAGACGATAAGCAAATTGAATTTACAGGGGAACAGTCAAAGTCTGCATGACGGAAGTCTACAATTTAAATGAAAGCGTGCTCTCTCTCTCTTTCTCTCTCTTTCTCTCCTCACACATTCACCAAAGGAATATATACATATCGTATGTAAAAACATAATGAAGCTATAGCACTACTGGCTGGTGGTTGGTGGTGGATATTCATATGAAGCTGTAACTGTATGTGTGTGTGTGTGTGTGAGAGAGAGAGACTTTCAGGAGTCAGTCGAGTAGAATTCCAATGCCACCTTCCATAATTCCTCACTAATGAAAACAGTGTTTCCAGACGAGCATTAAAAGCGCATTTGTTTTCGCGTGATTCATTATAGTCCCATAAAATGTGTTATCTGTTCATCAAAGTCTCTCACTGGACTCTTTGAAATAACACACACACACACAAACACAAACACACATACACACAAATAACACACACATGGAGACGGGCATAAAGTGAAACTGACTGACTGGAGAAAATCTCCCACTGCTCAAAATGTACATGACACGCAAATAAAATGGGACTAATGGAATCCATAACTCTCTCTCTCTCTCTTTCTCTCTCTCCATCATATAACTCGCCCTTTTCTCTATGCCTTTGCCTTTAATCATGGACCAGAAAAACAACACAAACTGGACTATTGAAATCTACACAATCAACAATCAAGTCATGTAGACATTTTAAAAGCACTCTCGGATTTCTCCCCCCATTTCTATTCTCCATATCGGGTTTGAGTTGATGCAGAATATAGATTCTCTCTCTCTCTCTTTCTCTCTCTCTCTCTCTCTCTCTCTCTCAAGTAACGTGAAAAAACACGCAGGGAGTTTGGCCGTCGAGAGATTTGGAGAGTAGAGGGAAATCATGTAGTCGTAATGACTCTAAACATAATGCTCACGTTTTGATAAAGCTAAATTAAGTGAACCGATAATTAAATTAATCGTCGTATCAGAATTCGCACACGCGACGACGACGACGACAACGAGCACTATTTACTATCGTATTTCCTAAACCAAACCAACATGTTTAATTTATATCATCATTATTATTATTATTAAGGTGGGCTTATTCAATATGTCATGTCAATATGGAAATACAATTTGACTGTGCGGGAAAATGAAAACCCCTTCCATAATTAGTCAAATAACTCTAGACGAAGATAACAACAGAACAGAGAGGCTTTTGAGTTTTGAGCCATCAACTCTTGTTTTATTTATTCCCACTCGACAAATCAATCCATTAAATTAAATCAAATGACGTGCAAACTACTTTGTTAATATTTTCTTTCCATTTTCATCCTCTCATAAATCAAATATATGGAATTTAATATAAAAACATCATTTCTCGAAGGAAATAAAAGAAAGCATAAAGAAAAAAAATGTTTTACTTTGATGTGAAGGGTCAAAGAGAAAAGTACTTGGGAGAAAAAATAAACTCACAGGATTCAAGATGAAGAAAACGGCACTGACGGCAAGTTACGATAGAAAATAGAGGTATAGAAGTTGAAAATTGTAAGTAATTTGCGATTGCATGGTTACGACCAGCGTTTTCCTCTCTCTCTCTCTCTCTGCGAGTCTACGGATTTTTTTTGAGAGAGAAAGAAAGAGAGAGAAAGAGAGTTTTAACAGGTTGATTGATTTAGAGCGTTGTAATTTTTTCCGTCCACTTCCTTTTCATATTATAAAGAAATAATTATGAATTAGAACATTATAAGTTTGCATGTTGTAAAAAGGAATGGTCAAAAGGAAAGGAAAATGCGGGGACGAGGGATTTACAAACGACAACTGGGACTGAACAACAACCCTGAATTGCATGTATGAACATTAAAAACTCGGATCCCAATTCGGATTTGAGTGTAGTCAAACAGAACGAGAGAAAAAAAAGAAGGCTTTTCCCCGAGAGTGAGTGAAGTGAGTGAAGTGAGTGAGACAAAGTAAAGTAGATGGGGAGACAAAAAAAATGTATACATATAAAAGAAAAAGTTGGTTGTTTATACAAACGGATCGAGGGTAATTCAATCTACATATGTTGATTATTATTAGAGTTTAGTGTTGTTGGTTGTTGGTTGTGGGGGTAAAAATGACCGCTTTCCTTTACTCACCATCTACATACATCATACATATAATCATATATGTACATGGTAAAAGTCCGTAGTCGAGGACGCTGCTACATATACGACCGACATGGAAAATAATAAAGCACAATCTCAAATCACACGGATCAAGTTTCGGGGCTTAGAGAGAGAGAAATAGAGAGAGAGAGAGAGAGAGAGAGAGAGAGAGAGAGAGAGGGGATCGCGTGCCCCGATAAAATTTATGTATATATATTGTATTTTAAACCATTGGAGATGGAGAGGAGAAAGAGAGAAATCCTATTGAGTGAAAGAGAGAGAGAGAGAGAGAGATTCCGTGTGGCCGTATGAAACGGGTTGAATCATAATAAAATACACTCAGAAAAACCATACGTTTTGATTAATAAGTTGAAATCATATTGCCCATTCCTCACTCGATGATGATTCTTATCAACACGCCAAATCTCATTTGAAGCCGGTGTGCAATTTAGGAATAATTACCCCCACTCAGCCCAACACAAAACTCAACTATACTGCAGCAGTCTCCGACGAGTCTCCAAGTCTAACTCCACCAACCAACCGATCGCCTCTCGTTGTCGTCGTTGTCGTCGTCTCCAAAAAACTAGAACCAGTTGCTCCCACATGCATTAACTATGAACTATTAACTACTATCGTGTATACCTATCGTAAGATATGTGTGTTTGTGTATGTGTACAAACAGAAACATCTCTCAAACCATGTTCAATGTCTCCATATGTGTATTATAGTACGTATGTGTACGGTATTCATTTCAATCCTCATTGTTTAAATCAAATTTAATTAATTCCAAAACCCTTTAGTCAACCAATAGAAAATACATTAGTGTTTGTGTCCCATTATTTAATAGTCAAACCACTCTCCGCACGGTCACACAGATAAATCATAAATCAACAACTCTTTTTTTTTATGTCTTTGTTTACTCTGCGGTTGTTTCATAAACTGCAAACTACTATGTACAAACGTCTTTCAACGATCAACGACGATTTGACGTTTTAAGCCAAAAAGATTACCAAAAGCTTGTAAAAAATTAGTTATTAGTGAAATGCAGTCAGCTTGAAATGGAAATTAAAATTGAAATTGAAGGGCAGGGAATTTAAAATTTAAATGCACTTGAACTCTTGGACAAAGGGAAATTTTCAAAGCTATATACAGTTCTTACCGCTAACCATCTTAATTGAGTATTAAATTGAAGCAATTAAATGAGGGAATTCCATTTGGATACTCACCTGAACTCTGACCTCGGGCAAAGACACGCGAGCCTGAATGAAAAACGGATACCGATAAAATGTTTTATATGTTTCTTTTTTTTACTTTGCTTAGTGATATTTGTCCAGAATACCTATATGTATATTTATTTCTCCGAGAGTCCGACAGGAAAAGCAATGTCAATGTCAACTTACCGCCAACTCTTCACGACTGTAGACGTCCGGATAGTGAGATTTCTCGAACGCTCTCTCCAGCTCATGAAGCTACACAAAAGAAATGAATACATAGAAAATTTAAAAGACTATTCAAACACCATCTCAAATTCTTATACGAATTCCATTCCCTTCCACATCACACTGTTCAGAAATTGTATGTTGTAAAAAAAAAGTGTACATATATACTTGGTAGGTAGTGAAAGTCGTTCTATTTCGTCGATGTTTCTTTTTTGGTTCGTTCATGTCAGGAGGGCCAGGAGATGTGGACTCATCCTCATGACTCCCACTCAAAATCCCGTCTCCACCCCCAAAATCTGAAGAAGTATCCGATGCGGACGTCCGGATTTTGACCATCCCAAAATCACCAGATTCATCCGCTGAATGTTCTAAATAAAAAATACACAGACAAATAGAAATAGAAATAGAAATAGAAATAGAAATACATCAAAATATCGTAAATCATACGCTAATTCACGCTCATGGTTTTCTTTTGTAAATATACTTGAGCATACATCACATACGATACAATGTATTATGTACATATATGGAGAAGGAAAGAGACTTGTGTGTCGTGTTGTGTTGTCTTATTTATGATTTCATGAGGAATGGAAATTCATCACCCCCGCAGTGCGGTTGGCTACTTGATTTTGATGTTACGTTATCGGCCGAGTGAATCAAAATGAAATGAAATGAAATGATTCACCGAGAGCCAAAAGCCAAAGCCAAAAGCCAAACCACGCATACCAAAAAACAGTGGTACGATACTTGTGAATGTGAATGTGAATGTATAGCTAAATATATATCGACCACCCTCGTGCCTTCACAACCAATTTGTCAAAGTTTATTAGGAACAAATTACTATGAAACTGCACAACAAGCTGTGAAAATAATAAACTCAACACACACAAAACTCGAACAAACTCTTAAACTTTTGTCGTAAATAATAATAATCTCTCTCTCTTTCTGCAATGTCCCAATCAATTATTCATCCCATTTGTTTGTATTTATTTTTTGATCGTGTGTTTTCCCAAACCGTTTGAATTTGAGATGCATCAACAGACACTTTAACTCTATACTCTGTCATTTCCAATGATGAGATAAAATCTACAAATACAGATATGTACGTACAATACAAACACAAACGATCCTCCGACCATATAATTTTTGGTGGGTATTTTGTATTTTTGTATTTTTGTTTTCATGGCTATGGCTGGTGACATTGAAATTTGAAATCCAAATCGATTTTGACGAATGAAATATCAGTCAAAATCGAACATTAAACGGATTATTCATTGTGCTACATATGAAAACAGAAAACAGATAAACATGTTGATTGATTGACTGATTGTGAGCAAATCTAATTGCAAGTATTTCTCCATCGTATTTCTTTTTGTATGTACGACTAATTCAAGATTGATCACGAACACTCGGGGAAAGTTGCATGCCGGTGCGGAAGAGAGGAGTCTATTCAAATAATGACGGAGCCCATTATACCATTACAATATTGTCAATTGACAATTTGGACATATCAAAAATGGAAAAATGGAAAATGTTTACATTTGCATACTACAAAAAACAAAATTCAAATGTTTTTCTACATGCTCAATATCTGTATAATATCTTGTGTATGGTAGAAATGAGCATGGGAATCCCCGGAGAATTCATCGCGTTGCTCACCCCACATCAATATTTAATATTTAATATTTAATGTGTGTGGAGACAGAAAAACGACGGAAAATGATATTTCATTCCACACAATAACATTCCCTTTTCTTTCACATCGCCATCCAAACAACACATGTTTTTTACACGCAATCACATTTGCTAAATGGACTTTACATTTTAAATTGAAATTGAAAAAACGCTCCAGTCCACTTTTCATTTTCATTTAAAATAGCGTCAAACTATAAAGTGATACAAATGTTGTGATGTATCTAAACTATCTATCGTTCAAGATGTGAACTTCACTTCACATTGACAATTGAGAAATGACAATAATGTGCGGAGAATGGGAAATTGGAAATTGAAATACTTTTGAGATTTGTTATGGTTGAATGGAGTTTGTTTCTGGTGAATGTGTTGAATGTGGGACTTAAATTGGAGGGGATAACGAATAAGTAATATAAAGGTAATGATAATTGTGAGGAGGTTGACTGAGCACATTGTACAAGTATTAAAAAGACGGGGAAATAATAATATCCGTAAGACGGTATAGACGAGGCCCCTTTTCCCCGTATGCCAAGAAGAAGGAAAAGAAGAAGAAGAAGAAGGAGCTGTGAATGGTTCGAGTGTGGCTAATGAAGCGGAGTAAAGGTCAAGTGAGAAAAGAAGTAAATGGTTTTCTAAAAGTATTTTGATAAGATCTTGACGCGAGGAGACAGGAACAGTAAAAACAGAGCGTTTACGACTCGGAGCAATGGCAATGGCAATGGCAATACATAGTAATAAGTAAGTAAGAGAGTGTTACACCGTGTCCGTATGTCCGTATCAACCAAATCAAATGGAAATGGATGTTACAGTAGTAGGCGAGAAAACATGGGTGGAAGTGGAATAATCTCTCTCTCTCTCTCCGTTGTAAATGACTGCCTTGCCATTGCCATCCTCTTCTCTCTCTCTCTCAAGCCACTGCATTGTCGATTGTCCCTCCTTCATAATTACATTTCTCCCGTGACCAACACATTGCCATTGCCATTACCATTGCCGAGCCGACACGTCCATCATAAAAACATCTTCACTCTCTCCAAATAATCATGAATATATGTACCTCCACTTTTCATTGTCTTTTGTGCTTGTGCTGTGCATTGTGCATTGTGCATATGGAACAAGTTGATAGTTGATGTTGATGGACAGAGGGATCCGCGGCACAAGTACACACGTAAGTATAGGTACGCAATAATACACATACATTTACATATGTACATACTACATTCACTCACTGCACTTGAATTAACTAAACTGGTTAATTACTTGAGGTTGGCGTTGGACTGAGCTCATACTTACTTACTATTTGTCAGAGTTCGTCAGTTGAATCCATGTGGATGATTCGATCAACTTGATGATTACTCCCCAATCCTTTATTTTTACCCCCCCCCCCCTCAACTCCAACTCCAACTCCAATTCCCCACTCCTCCCTCCCCCTTTAGTCAGTGTGTATATTTATATTTATGTAAATCGTGAGTAAATGACCATTGTCAATTTTAAATCATCTTTTTCAGAGAAGAGACGAACGAAGAAAGAGAGAGAAAAAAAATTCGGAGGTGAATAAAGATGGTAAATGTGTGTGTGTGCATGGGGAGCTTCTGGTTATTATTTTTATTATTATGGTGCATCGACTACTGACTACTGACTGACGGAATCGAATAGAGAAATAGAGGAGCATCCCCACTTTACACTACGCACACATACCCTACATACATACACATACATACCTACGTTACGTACATTCATTTGAAATTTGAATTCTATAGAGATTTCCGTCTTTTGTATTAGACAATATTCTTATTTTTATTTCAACATAAGTGACTTATAGCCATTGTCCATTTAAATACAATTGACAGCCGAAGGTGATGTCAATAATGATTTTTTATTCTCCCGTGTGTTGATGCTCTTGCTCTCTCTCTATCTCTCTCTCTCTCTCTCTCTCTCTCTCTCTCTCT
>JAIUND010000608.1:0-61349 GCA_034699125.1 Gisinianus flammeolus
CACTGTTCAGACCAATTGATTTCAAATTGAATGATTCCACACCTTGGAAAACCCAAACACTTTTCAGAATGACGAAAATAAATGACCAAGCTAATTGACTGGGAATATCAAAATGGTAATTCAATCGAAACATATTTATATTTGCTACGTTTGGACTTTGTATAGTGACGTAAAAGTTAAAAATAGAAAAATGAAGAAAAATAAAAACAGATGACTTAAAAGTTAAATGGCTAAAATATTCCTTTCTCGTTTTTTATTGTCATTTCGTTTCCTTTCATTCTATTCTGGCACGGCATGATTACATGAATATGTAAATCGTTTTGGCCTTTGAATTCGCTTTCCATTCTAACACAGAAGAAAGAGAATGAATTAATTTCATTCTCATGTAGAAAAGTTTTCGTTCTGGATATCACGTGAATTGGGAATGCTCTGTCGAATCCATATACAGAATAATAAGAGCAAACAAAATTATTAATCATTAAATTCGGCGTGTCTGTTTATTGTCGTCGGTACGTATGAAATTGCATGAGGATAATAAAATCGTCAAAAAGGAAAAGTTTGTTGGTTTACATAATAATATGTTTGTCGCCTGTGTAATTGACTAATTGGACTTATTTGACAAGAAATGAAGCACATAGTCAGGTAGAAAAAGAGGGGTATTAAAAAAAAATGAAGTACATCAGTTTTATTTTCCACATAAAAAAATATATATTTGTATTTCCAAAAAATGAAATTATATATATAACCCTGAAAATTAAATTGAATTTCTCCAAACAAAAGTGCAACAAACCTACATAACAAATAACGAATAAAAAAGTAGCATGTATGTATAGTACAAAAATAAATGCGATCAACGCTTGCATAGATTTGTATATACATATTGGGTATAAAAATTGTAAATTAATATTACAAACGATGATAATGATAATTATTATTATTATTATGACATGTCTTTGTGTTGGGTTTGTTTGTTCCAGAGTAATAATAATAATAAGTTCACGTGTGCGTCGGTCAAGATTTTGTCTTTGAGTAAATGTCAAATAAATTAAAGCGTATTCAATATAAAATAAATACATTAACAATTATATATGTAACAACAAAAAAATAATTACTATTTCAAAGAAAACGCTGGAACAATAGGAAAGCTGAAGACACTTTATATTTTGCAAGAGCAGCAATTCAGCTACAGCTTAATGCTAAAAAGGCTGCGAGATAATAATAATAATAAGCACATACTCTCCTATAAATCCAACTCAGTTGAAATTTATGTCTAATTCTCTTTTCTTTTTGTACACCCGAAATTATTTGGATGAACGTTTTTATCCCTGGAAAAAACAACAAAAATACTGTAAAGAAAACCTGTGAAAATGAAACTTTTAACATTTGAGACTGACAGCTAGAAAGAGAGAAAGGGAAAGTCTCGATTTCTTTATACGATAGATTGCACGAAAAAGATACGAAATCTTTTGGCAGCCCTCCACATTTCTCTCTCTCTATCTATTTTATCATTGTCGATTTCTCTCTCTCTCTCCTCTTCTCTTCAGTGGACAATCTTACGATTTAAATGCTGGACATGATGTGTTGTTGAGTACTATAGTCATCTTCGAAGGTATCATCGTAACGTCTGTTCCTGTGATGTTGTCCATGGGGTCTGATGTGAGGACTGTGAGAGTGTGGAGCATGGAAAGCGGCCAATCCAAAGAGCAAAACACACCAAAGAACTCCAAAATAAATTAGTGGGATAATGACAAGGGGGAGACCAAAACTTGCAGCTCCGGATGCCCATGAATATCCTGTCGGGTAACCCCAACCACCTGAAATTTCAACAAAACAAAAAAAACACACTTGTACAAATTATCCCTGCACAAATCTTCAAAAAGTAAGACTTTTTTTCTCTGATCCTCTTCGTATTTGTTTTATTTGTAAATTGACCACAGACTCAGCCTGCTTTGAATATGGAAATGGAAATGACGAGAAAAAACAATCCGAAAAGGAATGACGAAAATATTATGTATATATAAAAAAAACAGTTGAAAAATGTTCTGAAATGCACAAATTAATTAAGGAAAACTGACCTCGTTCAGTGGATTCGGACATGGCATGACTTGAGCCAGAGAGTTGTTTCCCAGTGACGGCTGTCGTTGCTCCGAAACTCGATTGAACAGACAGACTCAAAACCAACACACACCCGACAATAAGTACACAGCGGTATGAGGACTCCATTTTAATTTTAATTTTAATTTTAATCCCTGTAATGGATTTACTACAAATATGAACAAAAGTGTTGGTGTTGGGAGCAGAGAGTGAAGCACACAATTGAATATTCACACTACGACAACGTTTGTTGTTGTTGTGGTGTATGTGGGAAGAGAGGTTTGGTTCGGTTCGAGAGGTAAACAGTGACTGAGGAAAGTCTGTGATTTGCTTGGCCTTAAAAACCTACTGAGGAAGGAGCAAAACGGGAGAGGTAGACGAGAGGGAAAATCAGAAATCTCGCACTCTTTTCCACACACACACACGCGCACACACATACAGTAAACATTGATACTCATATACACAGATACAAAAGTAACTTGGAATTCGTTTTTTTACTCTTGACCCTCTAAGCGAGACACACATACTAGAAATGAAAGAGAGATGAACGATAATTACACAGACTGAATTCTTTAATCTCTATATATGTAAAATAGAGAATTTTCTTATTTGTACATACAGTTTGACTATCCTCCTCTCATTCCTACTCATAATTCAATCCCATATACTCATAAATTATTATATAAATTCACTATAATCCTTTTAATACACACATTTGTGGAAACTTGATGAAACTCTACATATGAGATTTAAATCGTGAAATCTGATGTTGGCAACCCATGTTGCGTGACCAATAGACAGAAAAATATATGCATGCAGTCAATGCGCGTTTATTATATTAAATATACTTGTTGAATTATTAAACAATCTTGCTCTTGTTGTTGTTGTTGTTGCTATTACTGTATCACCTGTACCATCATCATCATCATCACCATAATAGCAACTGTTATGATTCCGACACGCTTTTCACAATTTCTTTTTCACAAGTGACCAAATCACACAAATAGAAAAACAAAAGTTGTGAATATCCGAAACTCACACTTTTCTTCATCTCTCGTTCAGATGTTTATCAGGGATATAAATGTGTAGCGTGTGTAATAGTTTTACTGGTCTTAGTACTCACATTGCCATTGCATGAAAATTCGGGAATACATATATATGAGTAAAACCTACAATAAGCTTCAATGATTTCAAAATCAACAGAGTCAATTTCTAAAATAAAAACGCATTACATTCTCTTAAATACATTTTGGACGAGTTTTACTTTTCTTTTTTTACTTTTGCATAATTGTGCTTGGCCATTTGAAATACATACTACTACTACTAAAAAGGCCAATGAGATGAAGAAGAAAATATGAACATATATAGTTTTTAGGCATTCAAAAAATCACTGAGATTTTGAAAATGTAGGTTAGAACTTATTAGCTCTTGTTGTATATGTATCTGTATATATCGTCGTCTATCTGTATCCCTCTCGTTGTTCATATCATTGTCAAGTTAGCACATGCAATTAATAACTCTAAATTTTCTCTTATTTACAAGAAAACTCACAATACAAAAATGAGAACTTACACACATTTTTATGGAATGGAATTTTTGAAGATTTCAAGCTCAAGTTCAAGGCACATCAAATTATGAGAGATATGTGATGCCTGTACATGAAATGTACAGTATATACAGTACAATTTGCTAAAATACACCTTTGATGCATGTATATTGTATACAAGTATATCGTGATGAGTATGTATATATGCAGTCAAGAAAAATTTAATCAGGGCAAGACGAAATGTGTACGTAAAACGTAAAGCATGTGTTTTCTCACCATTATTAATAAATGCTCACGTGCGTTTACTATGTATATGGTTTACTATACACACATAGACACACAACCTAATATTTGTGATAGCTTTATCATCCCTTCATATGTATGTACATTGTACATGTACAGCTGTATGGAACAGACAGTATGTATGTACAATCATGCATAATATAAAATATGGAATCATGTGTGTACAGTAAGTTGTTACATACAATTTCATATGTATTTTCTTGTTGTTGTTATTACCCTAATGAGCCAAGATAAAGCGTATATAAGATATGTACGAATGTGCAAGTATGTACCCCACAACATTCATATTACTATACAAATTATACAGAGAATTAGATGAAGAAGAAGAAGAAGAAGAAGAAGAAGAGAGAGAGGAAGAGAGGGAAAAACGGATTTTTATCTTAATCTCGAACGGATGTGCGTCCATTACGACCATTACCATTGTTTTGCTATTACCTTTTCATATTTTAATATGGGATTTTAGAGTCTCAAGTCCCAGCTGAGAGTGCCGTATCCTATCTCAGAATATACATATAGATGTATGTGTGTATGTATTCTTAAATTCCTTGTAGTTGTACCCACCACAAGTTAAAGAGACACTCGCAGATGTATGTACATAAAGTACATAGACATAGAGCCCCATATTTTACAAGAATGTTCTGTCATAAAACTTGTCAGTCTTTTTAGATATATTATTATAGATATATAGATATAGAAAGGAGAGGGAAAAGAAGAAGAAGTAGATAAAAGGGCCGTGTGCCTCTGGCTCATGCCAAATAATAATGCGAAGGAATCCCTTCCATAATAATTCCATGTGTAATGAGAGTGTCCAAGTAGAAGCACTGAAATTTGCATTTAAGAGCAATTCCTTCGTTAACTAGATTGTATCCTGCAGTGGAAACTGCTACGTGTAGCTCATTTTTCTTAATTAATTATGGAGCTAAATGCAATGCATGTGCAGAAATATGGACCATAAAAAAGGTTGTCATCAAACACACTCACGTATTTAGTATTTATATATATATATATTATTATATATTATATGTATCAAGGGAAAAAAGTTCCAAAGGCGTATCTGGAGGAAATTAAAACAAGAAAGAAAAAACCTTATGTGTGTGTGTGTGTGTTGAGAAAAGGAAATCACATTAGAGAGGCCATAAATGCCCAATCATACAGATCATGTGCAATTTAAAACAGTTCCGTAGGATCATCATCGTAATCGCAACTCGTAAATTTTCAGTTAATTCTAGAGTACATTCGTAGCAAAGGAGAGTTTTTTCAAGTTTCTCTTTCAATTGAAAATTACTCTCACAGTGTGCTTTGGAATATGGCCAGTTTTGAATTTTGAATTTCCATATGATGATTGCTATGAACTGATTAATAATTAATAATACTAATTTGAGTAGTGAAATGAATGGGAAACGTCTGAAAAATGCCCCCATAGAATTTCATTACCATGAAACTGATCGTGGTGTTTTTACAAATTGCCAACTCTCTGGCTAATTTATAGATTTCTCTCGTTTCTCGATGTGTCGCCCGGTCTTATCAGTTATTTTTGGTTTGAAATCTCTTGGCCGTTACAAATAAACAATGGACTAGAAAAAAATAGAGTACACAAAAAAAATAGATTTGATTCATTATTATTGTGGGGTCAGTTCTAATTTCTAATTTCTGTTAGTTTTATTGCTGGTAGAATGTATACAACTAATACATATTGTACAAGTTTAGTGTAAGTATGTGTGTGTGAACGAGATTTTCCAATGATCAGACTCTGTGAAATAAATATACTAATTATAAGATTTGTATTAAGAAGACTCGAACCACTAACAAAGATAATAATAATGACAAGAATCGGCAAAAGTTACATTGCCTTTTCCCCATACGTACGGATTGTGAATTGTGAATTTCTTTGCAATTAATGTTCATGTGTGAATGTGTGCGTGCGTGCGTGTGTGCATGTATCTCTCATCTCTTGTTTTCTGTATCTGTACCTGTATAGGTATTTGTATTCCCTAATCCATAGGGGAAAAGGACACACATTCATTACTATAGGTATAGGTATCCAAAGTGAATGTAGAATCTTTTTGTTGTCTTCTCAATTCTCATAGTCAGACATAGACACTTTGGTATTTGTTGTGGGATATGAGAAAATGCAAAGAATTCCGGCTGTGTGTGTGTGTGTGTGTTTACTTGCTTTTCTCTAATCGTACAAGTTGCGTTTTCCACACATCACCTACTTTACAAACTAATTTCTACAATTCATTTTTCAGACAGGGTCTGAGTCTGACGGATGGATGGGCATTTACATGTTACATTAATTTACCTGAAAATCTTTCTTTCATGGGAATCTCGGAAACACACACACACACACATAGAGACGACTCCACCTTAAATATAATTATCATATTCTTATTAACTTTATATATAGTCGCTTTTTGTGCAAATTTAACTGCATGGTCTCTCCCTTCACTCTGTATATCATCATATGCTTAGCTTATAATTTGATAATTGCTAGTTTTTGCTCCCTTCACCTCTCTCACTCTCTCTCTGTACACTCTCACATCACTACCAACATATGATTATTAACACCCAATTCTGCATATGTACAAATCCAATATGAAAATTGAGATAGAATCATTTTCATTTCAACACATTCCCCTTCTTTGCAAAAGTTGAAATGTTATTAACTTCAACTCAAACACCATTTAAATCCATTTTACTTTTCAAATTTTCAAATGGATTTGTATTGGTTACAATGAAATCATTGAAATCTGTCAAAAGGTTAAACTAGGTTGATTCCAATTCATTCTGATTTACTTTTGTTCAAGTGCAAAACTTGAAATCAAGTATTCGCAACGTTATAGTGTAGAACGGAAGAAAGAATTTGCATTGTAGCGTATACACTTTTTTCACTTGCTTGACTTCACATTCGAATTCGAATTCATAAATATGAACATATATGTCTATGCAAAATATGTACATTTACATATAGCTATTGAATTATTTAGGGAGAAAGAAATGTTGCAAAAATTTATTTAATAAGGCTAGGTTAATATTTCAAAGTCATTTGTGTCGTTTCGACTGATTACATTTGATGATTTATCTCTTTTCATTGCAGAATTTATAAGTTTGTAGGTATATATTTAGAAAAAAAACTTGAGGTATATAACGTACGTTTTTGTTGAAACAGAGAAAAAATGACGGTACATATAGCGATGGAATTTGGATTACATTTTAAAGCAGAACGCTAATTACAAAGGTATCATTATGGGATATTTGAGTTTTTTGATTAAAATTAAAAGAATAACGTTGTTTTGAAAAGGACGAGAGATAAATTAAATAAGTAAATACGATAAGAAAACGCACAAACGAATATAATTCAAAAGTACCATATACACATATATACATACACGGGAAAATTCATCACCAAATTTAATGTAATAGGATTAGAATATATATGATGAGTAATTAGTTTGTGAGGTGTACTTAGCAGTTTGAAAAGTGCTCTAATTGTGTATGTATAAGATATGATATGTAGTAAAGTAAAATGTACCATAAACATACTAACACCAATATGTTCCCCTCGCGTTCCTTCGTTCGTTCGTTTGTTCCTTCAACAACGTTTTCACTTGAAATATGGTTGACATTGACATTTTCCTCTTCTTCTTCTTCTTGTTCATCCTCATCCCCAGAAATGAACATTAAGAGAGTAAAACGGAAAAAAAATCTTGAGTAATTAAAACTTAAACCCATAAAGCTTGACTATGACTCTGAAAACAATCATATGTAGGGAAAAGTAATTGTAATTAGTTGCGAGTGTCTTCCACATAAAACCATATAGCAAGCAATGTTATACCACAGCACGAGAGAGACATGCATATTGCATAGTGACGAAGGGGCCGGTAAACGGAAGAAGAAGAATTCTTTCTGGTTTTGTTTTCTTTTGACTTCATTCTCCGTCTTTTCTCCCCCTTCACACCAAAACACACACTGTGTCAAGAACATGTCAAGTAAACATGCATATCAAAAAGCCGACGGTCACCCGACCGTCGGCTTCACAATTCTATACACAATTTGTGTTAGTTCAACATGTATACATTATTTATTACGGTTACGAGAGTGACGAGAGAAGACTTGAAGAGAGAGAGAAATCTGAAGAGACGTACATATATATTTACATATACATCAACAATCTATCACATGATTCACAACTATTATGATTACCATTTCCTTTTTGTGGCCTCTGGACGACTTGAATGCGAATGTTTAATGTAATGTAATGTAAATAGGCACTTACCATTGAAGTTCCGTACAGTAAAGTGTAATCGATACATGTGTGCCCGTGCCCACAGTACATATGTAAAACAAAAAAAACAGCACTAGAAAATAAGATGTAAAAAAATGTCCCCCTATTTTGTGTAGATATTATACTACATACTATATGTAAGTGGACTTGTTTTCAATTAAACCTCGTTCCTTCTTTTATCTTACTGCATTGAAACTGAAATGACTATAATCCTCCTCAATCCTATAATAAATGTTACAATGCGATTTCATTGCTGTCACTGAATTACATTACAGTGAAAAATAAAAATAAATGGATTATGTTGGTGAATGAAATCACTGGGTTATGAAAATTGAAAATGAGAACATCAGAAACGCCGGATACTGATCAGAATCAGAACCGAGGGAATTCATTCATTCAAATTTATAACAAGGCAATTCTGTTCTTGAATTGCATTAAATTACTGGATCCATCCTCCCCTCTCCTATGATTATCATTAAAGGAAATTTAAAGAAGTTGCAGTTTGTACTGAAAGGAAATTGCATATGTGTAGAGACAAAGGTGAGCGTGTTTATAATAATGCTCTAATATTTCCGCTAATGTTTCCGGTCAACTGCTGTCAGTGTATTCCCATTTCCCATGCATTCTCTCTCACTCACTCATATACTTTTCTCCAAAATGAATGACAATATAGGTACTTATGCCAACTCAATTGAGAACTCGTAAATCGTATAGTCATATCTGTATTTCAATAAGAACAAAGTGATTCCATTTTGTTTTTTGTTTTATTGTACAGTTAGTTACACACACGCCATAATTTACAATCGAAATTTAAAATTAACAAATCTCAAAATAATTAAATAACAAGTGGTTATCACAGGATAAATACATAACTCATAAATCAATCAATAAATAAATAAATATACATAACACAATACATATTAATCATATATATTTTACAAATAAAACCCGAATTGAGGGGATCATCGAACAGTCTGTTAATTGGGGAAACAAATTGAAATTTGTACTAAAGAAATATGATGACGTCCCACTCACATATACGCGGAGCAAGTCAAGAAAAGTTCTTGATTCATTGATTCATTGATTCATTGATCTATTTGTCGGTAGTAGCGTTCATAGTGTTGATTGTATGGATAATGATGGGATGGATGTCCTTGCTGATGTCCAGAGGAAGACGATGAATGAAGAAGTGCGACCCAAATGAGAGAAATGAGGGGGATCAAAACCACTGGTAGTGCTAGAGCGATGAGGGGTTTCAACCAGGATGATTCAGTAGTAGTAGACTTTTTCGACTTGGAAATCCTCGTCCCTGCACCCGTCGATTGCTCATATGATGCATATGGGACAAACTTATTATCATTATCGTCATTTTCTTTACTGCTCATTTGATAATCCTGACGATTTCGATCCCAATGATGTCGATCCATTGTGGCGGATTCCTGCTGCTGTCGATGCTGAAACTGATTCCATGTCAATTGTTGCTGTTCTTGCTGTTCATGTTCTCGCTGCTGATGTTGTTGTTGTTGTTGATGTTCTTCTTCAGGCACAGCAATTATCATAAATCCGCTTGGATTTCCCGTCCCACTTCCACCACTTCCATCTGAGGAGACCGACTCTGAAGCCAGGCCGATCTCACAGACACAACAAAAACAAAACAATAGGCAGACACATGAATACAATAATGGTCGCGTTCTTCTGCTGGTCGTATTTCTTTCTTTCCTTATTGTTATACTAATTATGTTATTTGTTGAGTGGACTATTTGAGCACACAAACTACCTGTACTTGGAGCAATACAACTCAAAAAATCAAACTGTTGGAAATACCTTGACGAATTCGGTTTCATTTTCTATATATTTTCTATTTGATAAATTCCTGTGGACTTTTTCGATGATTTCAATGTATAACAATAATAATATGGCCTTTTTTTCGTGATGCTGAATAGAATGAATACTGAAAAATCGTGGTTTATATCAGACAGAGTTTAAAAGTCAAACTGAATTTTCTTCCTGAAAATCTCTACATTATGAAATATAATAACACACAATAAGCCCGCAGCAGGTGAATGTTATGGTATATTTGGAAATTTGTGCTCAGTCGGTTTAAAAACTCTGTAGAGTCAGCAGTTCAGTAATCAGTCAGCATGTTGCTAGCAGATAAATCATTTAATGTGTAGAAAAATGTATGGAGAGGAATTTGTAAAATGTGAAGGAAGGCACATACAGCGAGACAAGGGGGCAGGTGTGTATAAAATATAGTATGTATATAGATATATAGTTTGGGATGATGATGAATAGCTGAATTGAAGATTGTTCAGGTTGAAAAACTTTTCTACTCTTGTTTTTTGTTTTAGTCAAAGGCCTAATTACATATTGTTACATTGCGAGATTTTCATTCTATAAAATAGTATTAAATGTTATAGCTAAATCCTCCTTTCACACACACTTTACTGTCAAAGAGCAAAAGTAGTCGTCTTTGTGTAAAAACTAATATAGAGATCACATATCGTATATTCAAGTTCAGTGCTAAATGGTTCAACTTACTATAATCTGTGTAAATCTCGAGAAAAAAAAAGAGTTTCACCTTCGTTACTCGTGTCTCGCACTTATTTGCGAGCAAATTTACCTTTCCTTTATATATCTGTACCTCCAAAAAAAGCTATCAAAGCATGTATGTATTGTAAATTGTAAAGGGAACGCGCGTAGACGTGCATATTTTTTTAATGTATGTGTGTGTATGTTCAGTGAAAAAGTCTTTTGAGACAATTGTTTTATAGCAGAAGAAGAAAGATGAGTTCTATGTGATCTTTGGTTGAATCTACTCGATAATGCTCAAGTGCCACGCTCAGCCACTCATGTGCACTGACATTTACAAATTCACTTTTTTCTCAATTGTACCTACCTGGCTATGGCTACTTGGCTACTCAAAATTGTATGTATATACATACAGACACATATTTCTCATGTCAAAACACAATATAGAATGAAATATATACATATATATATATAATGTATTTATAAAGTACACGCAAAATTATATGAAATAACGCCCAACGCGTAATGTCGCTCAAATCTGTATCTATGTTATTATACACATTCACATATAGGCATTGTAAAAAATAATAATCTATATACAAAATCTTCAAATAAAGTAAAAGTAAAAGTTTTTTTGTACTTTTACTTATTCGCACAGAGTCTATAGAATATATAGAGGCAAATTATATGCCTTTGAAAAACTAATCAAAATTGAGGCAGAGGAGATGTATTTTATAAATAGATTAATTTGAATTGCTACAGTATATGGACACACCATTAAATTTCATTTCATTCAACTCAAAACTCACAAGAGCTCTGAAGTTTACCAAATATAAGTATGATCTTGACATTGCCCTACATCTTGTGACTTCTGCTAATTTGCATCCGTATATACTGATATATGTATATACAGATATATAGAATAGAATATCGAGAAATAATTGTGGAGAAACTCTGGTATTAGTTTCCATCAATAGACTTTTTGTTTACAAGGAAAAATATTAAGTCAATAATCCTCTTCGTGATGTGAAACAACACACACTGAAACTGATTTTATACATATAGTCGCTGGTCCAGCCGAATCATATAACTAATACACATATAGTGATGAATGTGCATACTGCTTGTCTATATATTTTCAGTTTTCAGTGATGCATGCCAGAATTAACAAGTGCGCTGAATTGAACTGAATTCTCTATACTTTTGTTGTAATTAACAATTCATTTGTTTTCCATTATTTTGGCTTTTTTTTCTTGGAGACAATAAATTCCAGCTCAAAAAATGGATCAGTTTAAATTAAATTACGAGGAGATACACATTTACCAGTTCTCTGAACTAGCCAAAGTTTTAATGCATGGTTTTATTATGGCCGTGTAAAAAAAAGATATTAAAGAAATGTAATGTCCAATTTATTGCATTTTGTATTTTGTGGTAACAACTAAAAAATTATGTTGAGCATAAATATTTACGTACAAAAACTAAAACTTACAGTAAGTAAACATTATCGAAGGCGGTGACGTACTTAGGCATTTGGTTTTCTTCATTAATTAAATTACTATGTGTGTTAACTTGGTTTTCTTTTTCTTCGTCGGAGAATTCCGAGTGAATTCGTCCTGTCAAACGTTGAAATAAAATTCACGAGTGTACATTAAAATTACATACCTATATATGTGCGCCTTGCAAGGCGTACGAAAATACTTTTATTTCGACTGTTGGTAACCATTCATTCATTCTGACGTCAACTTGGTCCAAAGATTCGATCAAAAAATGAAGGACTCGTGTAATTTGCATTTTGTGACACATCATCATCATCATTAATGGAAGACGATGGACTTGAGCTTGATTGAAATTCTGGATCATTTGTATATCTTCCTTCAAGTCTTACATCTGAACCGGGTTTTTTATTTTCAAAAATCCTCATGGGTAAAATGACTCCATCTAATTCGGATTGTAATAGCATGCATTCTGTTTGTTGCTTCTGATATGGGGTCACGATATTACAGAGGATCCTTTTCCGACATAAAGAGTCACAGGGGCCTTTTTGATCCAGTTGAGCTGCTTTATGATAATGCCTGTATATGTAATGGAAAAAAAGAGTGTGATGAGAATCCGCGGAACATTTCATATATAAATACTTACATTTCAAAATGACTATATACATGCTCAATATGTTTGACATATTTATAAATGTTAACTCCAATTACCAATAGTAATTGTTGAAATCCGAAATATTTGAAGACATCCTATGCACAAATTTATTTAGAGATGTGGGCAATACATCCGGAATTCCATAAGCCTCCGTTGCTCGATAAAGTCGGAACCATTGAGGACCTTTACTTGGATTTAAATTGGCTTTCGTTAAATTATATATCCATGTTTCATGGTCCATCACATTCCACGTAGACTCATTTCCTCTGCCCCCATCCACACTGAAGATTTTATATCCCGGATTTAAATTTGTGTATGGAGTGAGAGAGGCTCCAATCCAAATCGGGCTGATTGGACGACCTTTCTCAACTGGATGGTAAAATAATTTGAACTCATCGTAGTGTGTGTGTCCATAAAATTGAGCTTTTACTGTCGAACTAAATCTAAAAGTTTTTACAAACAAATTCAAGATTATTAGACTTTGATTACTTCTTTCGGAAATTATATATAAGTACATTTTTTAGAATGTTTTGTGTATATAATTATATACCTGGATACGATGTCATAGAAATTCTTACTCCAGACTGCCCAGCAGTCTTCTCCACCGGGGGAAATGTGGCCCAAAATATGTACTTTTTGTCCTTCAATAGAAATACACAAGTATTTTCAAAATAGATTCAATTCAAATTCAGAATTTGAAAAATTCTTACATACTTTATGAGTTCATTAATTCGTTATAAGTTTTTATTATACCAATGGCTTCGGATTTTTCCAGCTCGGCTACTAGCCAGCGGAGTTGGCCAGAAGGATCTCGGTCATCGTACATGAGCCAGCTATATATGAGGATATAATAAGAAGAAAAGACATTTTGAATATTAAATAAATAATTTTCTGTGGTTAACGTTAAATATTATCTGTTACATGTTTTGGAAAAAATGCAGAGTATAGTTTCCTTACAAATTGTAGGTGTAACATAGGTTGGTATTGAGTACAATAATCCTGAAATTCGGACTAATAACTTTGTCGTAGTATCCACCATAAAGGAAGTTTTGAATGGATTCAGTTGGGATCCAACGACTCCATGCTTTTGCTGTCGTAGCATAAACCCAATCCGTTGAAAATGCAGGTGGAACTCCATACGGACTAAACAGATTGACTGGATGAGTATCATGATTCCCCAGAACAGGCAAGACTGGTGTATTTGGAAAATATTTATGAATCAAATTTGAGCAATTCAAAATGAGTTCCATATTTTCGTCAGGGTCTGTACTCCAAACATTATGAGGAACTAAATCCCCTGTCATGTAAATCATTTGGATATCCTGTAAAAAGAAAAGAGAAAGAAAAATCATGCATATAGATTTCAGTCAGCAATATGTATTTGGATTACAACTGATTGAATAAAAAACATTTGGAATTTTGTTTTGAGAGTTTACCGGATGTGTTTTGGATATATGAGCCAGTGCATTTTCAAAGGAAGTGTAAGGTAAATCACATTTCCTGTAGTCACCGAAAAAACCCGCTCCCAATCTCACATCTTCTGGCATAAAATCCGTGTCCCGACAGCACATCTCTTTGTCACAGTTTGCATTTGCTCCTTCCTTGTAATGTGGATCTAAATGAATGTCCGTCAAATGAAGAATTTTGATTAAGGGTGCTCCTTTCTGAAACCATCAAAGATCAGACGAAAATATATAAAATATTTTCTCAATAAATATATACAATATGTAACATTTTAAGTTGTATATAGCTTAATCATCATTGTGTATGATCATCTTACAGGGACCACTGTAGGTTTATATGTAATTTGCCTTTGACGACTTTGTCGCTTCACTACTAATGCTGCGGATGGTTTCTCCCGGGGTGCAGAGTAATAGTTACTGGTCAATACTTCCCAATCCGCAGATGGATACTTAGTTGTACAGCCTACAGACTGTAGAATCATTCCACAAAACATATCTGCGGACAATTGACTTCGTTCATTTACAATGTATAGGAGAACTGGACCGAAACGAGTAACTAACCCCTGACACATTTCTAAACGAAATTTACACAAATCTTTACATTATGACTTAATTAAACGTACGTGTATACATATACATGCATTTAAATACAAAATTAAAAAACTCATAATCATAATTTATTTTATTACGAACCCTCTGGGGCAATTTTGAAGAATATGCATCCGAAAATTGCTGTTTGCATCATCGTCTCTTGTGAGCTTCCAGATCTTGCCTGTTGAATCAAAATATATGAAATATGTAAGTACAAAATTTGTAAATAAATTTGAGTTCATAGTATGTAAAGGAAATAACACGGCTGCATTTGCTTTCCACCATTGATTACTTAATTGTCTCACTTTTATTTCTAGCTAAATCATTCTTTGACAAAAGTCTTCCTAAAAAGACTTCCTATAATTGTATAGCAAAAAAGGGAACGACATTGCATATTTTTATATGAAATTACTTGTACAAAAACTTTTATTTCCTTTTTGCCTAATTCCCAGACCTTGAGTAACTATATTTATTATACTAATAAATGTACATAACACATTATCGTATTCGCACTCACTACATTGCTCCCAAAATGAATGATGTCTAGAATGTATAGGAAACACTTGGGAAGATTTGAAATTAGAGTTCTCATCAGTGATGGGGCATCACCATATGAAAAGGAATACATTGGGGAATTATGAGTAATAACTAACATAACGTTCTTTTCATTTAAGGCGTAATGAAAAAAGAAAGAAATGAAATAAAGGAGATCGTTCATCTTGATATTTATTTAGTCTACATGGGGAAATACAGATACGTATATGACTGAATCATTGCAGTTAAACGATTAAACGACCTTCCCTTTCAATCATCAATCAGTTTCATACAACTTGTATCCTGTTATATGCACAGGTGTTGAAATACTGACGAAAAGTCTTAAGCACAAAGCAGTAAGCACCTTGTGAGTCAAAGGTAAACGTAGCGTGAGTAGAGTCTATACTGTGAGTAGTAAAACACAGGAAATCAAGCCGATTACATGTCCTATATATACTGAAAAACTAATGGTTTTAGTATAGGACACTGGAAATCTATTACTTGAATAAAATGTGATACAATTTTTTCGCAACAATTTTACAAAATGTATACTACACTTTCGATAATTTCTTACTTTTCTCAAAAAGGACAAGTCACAAAAGAAATGAAATAAATGTACAAGTGTATCTAGAAAATTAGTGTATACCTAGTATGAAGGATTTTTCTTACCCTGAGCATGAAAAGACCAATTCCGACTTTGCAGGCATGACAGAGAGCAAATGATTTTGCAGATTGTCCACTCCATTGAAACAATTGTTTTAGAATGCTGAGATCGGGGAAAAGTGTACTATTATGAGCATTTGGTGGTTTCATAGATTCATCCAGAGCCGGACGATCAGTTGCACCATTTGCTATTGCCCATTGACGAGTTTTATTCATATTGAAATCTAATTCCTTGTCCAATGACTTCATTTGAGTTTCCATGTCCGCATCATACTGATGATTAAAATCCAGATTTTGATCCGGATTCTCATCGTACACAACTTGATGATAATCTGATGAGGCATCCGCAGAGACTGTTTCCAAACTTATAGATGATTCCTCCTTGTCATTTTTATTATTGTTTCGGAAAATTATACTAGGCTTCCTACCAATTGTCACTAGTGCGGACCTTCCTTCTCCATTACTATTTGGGCTGAATAATATTTCAAAATTCCAAGGAAAACCGAATCTGGGGAATTTGACTAATTTGAAATTCACTTTGAAAATCCCTGTAAGTATACATGATTGAAAATGGGAAAAGAACAAATGTTTCAAATTGTTACACATTTCATTAACTACTAAACAATAATATATACTAAAAATAGTAAAAATAAACTTGAAAGCTATAATATATGATTTTTATAGGTAGATGCATGAAAAGTTAGAAGATTAACGGTATAAAATTTGAAGACTCACCATCGCACCTGTTCACAACTGCAGCACTTAGGAAAATGACCAAGAAGACATGGGCATGCCCCTTCATTATTCAGATTGTTTAAAACTTGTCAAGCTTCCACACAGGGTTTTCCTTTTTCCTTCCCAGTACACAAATAAAAATAAATCTCCTCGTCGACACCTTATTCTACACAGAGTCCAGTTGGACAAAAGGGTTGGATGACGACGCTTGTAAGTTTTGTGAACAACGGCACTTATTCCCATTTATTTACGAGAATTACGGAATATATCATTCTTATACCTTTTACCCAGAATATTGCTTTTATATTATATTTGTCTATTTATATGTGTAACCCATAAAAATTATTCCACATCATCCGACCGTATATAAACAAACAGAGTTTCATGCAGTGATTTCAGTTGAGTTGGGGGTATGAAAAGGATTCAGATTCAACACTGTGATAATGTGACGACGACGTGTGGAGATAAAACAGTGACAATTTCTCGTATTTTCTCACTTCACAAACTATATAGACGAAGAAGAAGAGGAATTTTTATTTTAATTCACAGTCGTTATATATTATGTATTACAAAATTACACACATGGATTAAATTTTCTCTTTCATTTTTCGCAATCACTTTTTATTTACACTTTGGTAGATATATTGTAATCCATTCACGTGTGGTCGTTTTGCTTATATCGTATGTATCCTTCATCAAAATACGAGAGATGATTATGTGTGTATAAACTCGCCTTTAATGATTCTGCATAAATAAACGAATGAAATTGAAAACGAAATGAAACGAATGAGAGGAATAATAACTAACTACAAAAGTTGTAGTCTACAACCCTAAGCTATAGTATATTATAGTATAGTGATGTAAAACTTGAGTTTCTTTGGTCGCACATCACACTCATGTCTCAATAATATAATATTGTACTTGTCGATTGTCTCTATACTACTTTTCACTGATTACCACTTGACTTGACTCAGGCAACAAAAATGAGCTTGTGTTCAGGTAGTTGTAATCATATATACTTTGTTCTAACTCCATATGAGAGTCCCAAATCTTCGTCACCTGCCAATACATCAAACTTTTCTTCTTACATATGTACATATCTCCTCGTTTAATATTGGAATCAATTATCCTTTGGATTCCTGGAACTTCATTTCAATATACTAATTATTGTGAGCTACAAAAATATATTCATTCCATTGGTATCGATTGATTACCACAATTTTATTTCCCTTCAAAATATCAAAATGAATTCTATACAACGTCTTTATTACATATATAATACAAAAGCATACAAATGTCTATTTCATATTTTCACGACACATTTTAGAGTAAGAGCGACTGCATCTTATTTTCCATGGATTTCCTGTATTAATGTACGGAGAGTGAAATTTAATTTTTTAAGTAGTCGAAACGATAAAAACAACCTCCGTATTTTGCCTTCTAAGGTTGGATTTAGTCGTATATAGAAGAGGCAGGGAGATTGATGTTCGTATGTATAGCTAGTCAGTCAATGACATGGAATAGGAAGAGTGTGTGTGATTTGCATAAACGAAACTCCCCAAGAAAGGCTAAGAGTTACTTAACTTGAATGACTACGTTAATTATTATGTTCACCACGACAAGGAATACTAAATATATGTTTGACTGTATTTAACTTTCGTTTATGCGACAGTAGTATTGTTCATACCGTTATTTATAATTCTACAATCAACTACAATGTATCTACTGAGCGAAGGGGTAATTGGCAAACTGAATTTCGTACACACATATACACATACTCATCATCAATGTACCTACATGGATGATCTCAAGCTGTGAAAAAGTACAATATATCTACCTAGTCACCTGTATTATGATTTTATGCAATTACAAGGACGCACACACAAACACAGAGATGACAAATGAAATCAAAGAGTTTCAGTTTCTCGTTTCTGTTTTCTGAAAAAGGATATATATTTTTTATTTTAAGCATTTTCAATTTTCTTTACTTAAGATGGATACTCATATCATAATATACACATACTCAATCAAGTATTTCTCTTCCTCTTTGATTAATATACACTATATTTGATAGGAATTATTGGTATCGATTTTGTCAACAAATTAAACTAGATGACTTTTAAAATTAAATAATGTATTGTGTTTAGAATATATATTGTAGTACTGCAAATGTATATAGGTAGTTTGTATTATATAATACTTTTTCTCTCTCATTTTTGGATGTACAATGTAAGTATACTAACAGAAAATACGTTCATAATTTTAAATTGTATTCACATAGCCTGCACTAGAGTGTAGACTGTCTATAATACATGCATAGATTTATAAACAATAATATTTTCTTGAAATTTTTCGTCGTGTCCCTTATTATTTCCCCCTTCATTCTATGGAAGAGCGTCAAAATATTATAGTTAATTGTGATGATTGTTGTGTATATTATTTACATAAGGAAACATTGTACATAGGAAGATCAAGAAATAAATCTGTCGAGTAATACTATTACTACTCGTGTAAATACATCATAAAATCTAATAATACCAATAACTATGTCATTAATAATTATCAGTCATCAATCATGGCTATGACCTTTCCTAATAAACAAATACGTTTGAGCTTACAGAACTCATACTGTACTCAATGATACTGTACAATTCTACTTGAGTTAGCTAGGGTAAGGTTATGTATAATTAATTGAAACTAGTGGTTATTATTACCAATTAATATATCATCATTATTATCTATCACATACAAATGTTTTATTTTTGCTTTCTCGCATTAGTCATCTACATTCACATTTGTAATTGGAACTAAATGTATGTATATTATAGAATCAGCAGCAAATGATTAATTTTTTATTATTCATTCTATTTAATAGCATTCATTTATAATTAAACCGTGAAAAAAACGTAAATCTAAAAACTATATGACTGCATGAACACTTAAATAACGAAAACAAAAATCTCTAAACATTTTACGTTGGCACTTTTATACTTGCAGGAATCATTTACTCGACAAATTAAGTTTATGGCCTTTTTCAGTCACAATTTACTTAACAAAAACAAAAAAATCAATGTCAAATTACAAACTAGAAATAATTATACACACAGATTTATTTATAATATTGGCCTAAATCCAATTAGCTCTTCATTTTTCAAGCTTGTTATGCTCCATTTCATACAATACAATTAATCAATTATTTAAACCAAAAAAAAAAACTATTTTGACCTTTAAACTTTTTATGGCAAAACTTTGAGCTTCACCTATTGTAAAAAAAGCACCATTTTAATTCCTCATTATAGCAAGGAACTAATACATAATAATAAGAGTTGCTGTTTACAGAAAACAGTATAAAGTCGTCATAAACTGTAAATAAATATATGAAGGTCCCTAAATTAATTAACTAATGACCTATAAGGAGTAAGTGATAGTCGAAAAATAGCGAACTTATAGTATTTAGTAATCATTAAATGCGTGCGGAGTGCGGTTTAAAGTATTTCAAATTTTTTTTACAGTGATGTGATATTATGTATATAAAACCAACGTAGGTAATGATAAAAACTGCGTGACACATAAGCATAATTACATTTTTTTAACAATGTTTCCTTACAAACAAAACTTTTTAGGTTAAAAAACAAAAGACAATGTATTATTATTATTAGTGTATGTACTAATCAAAACTATTGTCATTGTAGGAAAATGTGGGTTTTGGTTGCTATACAAGTTGTATAATACAACATATGCTAACATTATTGTAATCTGATATAATAAAATATTGAACCATAAATTATTACAGGCGATGATGTATTGCTAGAGCTGATGAAAGTAATTCACCTTTGTTTTCTAATAGGTTATGTAAATGCTGAGGATCATTTTTGTTAATTTCTATCCAAATTTAAGATGCAGATGAAGAATGTGTCAATCGAAAATTAAGGTAAAATATTAAGTATTAGCGTTAGTCGACAATTCGAATATTTGAAACGGAAAATTTCTCTAAATTTAAGACTGGACGATTGTTGCGTAAAACTGGTCAATTAAAGGGAATAGCTGACTGGTTACTGGTTACTTATTTGGCTGTACATTTGAATGCCTATAGTGTATGTACTATAGTGTAAGTACATGTTTACTAGTATATTTAAAATTGAATAAATGTATTTTGCTTAGTTCTATACAAATTGAAGTATTCGTTTCTATGAAAAATTTAAATTGCATGAAATCTTTATCTGAATCTTCATTTATATGTTTAGCTCTAATGATTTCTGTCAAGGCAATTGTTTTACAAGTCTTTTCTGTCTCGATAACGTAATTAACATTATTATTTGTAGTAATAACGTTGATTAGTTATACAGGGTACATGTGGGTTTTGTAGCTTTGCTAGTTTTCCCTATAAAGCTATACAAGTGCCTTTTGTCTTCAAATGTAGTAAACTAATGTCTTGCTACAATATGCATTTTCTCCGTCCTAACTGTAATTACAAACTTCAATTTGGCTAGTTCCCTGGCTATTTGTTGTTCGGTGGTGTGGTATTTTGTAATTCTGAATAATTATTTTTTACAATGTTCATATTTGGTATTTAAAACGTAAGTTTAGTAAAAATAAAACGATAAATTTTGAAGATTTGGAATTCAAGATTTTGTAACTAGATATAAGTAAATAGGTTGCTGTTGACTAAAGTATCGCGTCAAAAATAACTAGTGAAATTTCTTCTTTTTTCTTCCGGTCTTTGCTTCAAATTGATTTGATGTAAGTAATTGTGTTCTGCAGAGAGAGAGAGTAGTACGTCCATTTGACATTCTACTTCTTGTTGCTATATACATTGTACCAGCAAAGATACTCTCTAGAGAGATGTTTCCACTTTTGCATTTATTTGAAAGCTCCTTTTGCTTTTAAATCACTTTTAAACAAGCTAAATTTACTATAAAATAGCCGAATTGAAATCACACACAATTTGTAAGTTTCCATCTTACTTACGATTCGTTCTTTCTACATAAGTTTTTTTTTGTTCACTACCTTCACAATTTTTAAAAATTATTAACACACACACAGTGATGTCATTTATTTTTCTGCGTAATGGTAATACTACCGATAAGCCGAGCGCTTCTTCACAACGTCTTAACTTTTATAATGATAATTCAAGTTCTCAAAAGTTTTGTTGACGCTTCCGCTTCGAGTCAATAGCATCCATTATAGGTTGTCGCTTAGCTTGATATCGCTTCCGGAGCTCATCTATTATTAAAATTAAACGCCATTATATATTGCACAAAGGATTGTGGTGTAGTTACTAAATACTATTTGGTATGTAAAGGAAAGGAAGAAAGGACAAACCTATTTCTCTTTCCATCTCACTATCCAGGTTGGCCATTTTCCTCTCCAATTCTTCATAGCTTAAGAACTTCAACTGTGGAAGAAAAAATGAAATTTAAATTTCATTACAGTTACTTTTGATGTATACTCGTGTACAACCAAGTAAAAAACAATACTGCAATGAAAAATGTAGACTTACGAACTCAAAATCCATATTGTCAATGAATCTAAGGTAAAGGGACACAAAGTCAAGGATTTAGTATACATTTCCTCAAATACAATTTTTGTCAATTGAATTCACGATAATAATTTAAAATTTTGAATGATTACGTTTTGCTATATTTGGCATTGAAGGCAGCTTCCAGATTGACCTCAGGTCGCCTGAAATACATGAGAAAATTGAATTTACGCTTTGCCATCGGATGAACAAGAAGAATGCTGAATTCCAATTTCGAGTTAGAAACTAGCTAGATACATGAATTCAAATACCTTAATTCGACTTGGGGATATGCTCCATTTTTGGAATTTGCTGGTCCCGGTCCGCCACGATAACCCAGCACAGCAGACGAGGCACCTGAATTGTTGTGTAGGAGAACACGGACATGTTGATTTAATTAGAAATCCAAATCATTACTATCATAACTTGTTCTAAACTCACCACACATCCCAGAGATTTGACTCAATTGTCGTTGTAATCTTTGCGCAAATTCCCTTTGTTCTTCTGCTGTCATTTGTTTTGTGTCGTTATACAGAACATGAGGTTGATTCAAAGCTGGTAAATGATTTAAGTGAACAGGGGGGAGGGTTGAATCGTGACCTAACAACACACAAGCACAGGAACACACTACATGTTAATCCCTGTATGTCTAACGTCAGTCTCATTATTTGCAACACAATCAAATAATATTTCAAATTATTTCTATACTGTTTTATATTCGTATTAACAATACCAAATACAAATTTACAAGAAACTTAAAATATTTTGTTATTAGAAAGGGTATATATACTAATATATAGAGCATATATATGATACAATGTCTACATACTTGTAAGAGTTTTCTTTTATCTTGCATACGCACACCTACTACTTACTACCCAAATAATAAATACTAAATAAAAAATCTAAACTACAAAAATAAAATAATTTTGTAACGTGTCGTTATTACGGTAATAAACTCTCAAGGAATGGTAAGAGCATGAGCAAGAGAGTACATTTTTACTCTTCCGCCATCTTAAACTTTCATTAGTTTTCTTTGTAATGGGAGATGGAAGTAGCTCAACTTCTGCAGGTGAGGACGGTGATATTGGTATGGGTTTTACCATCTTCTCAAGTTTATCATGGCAGTACTTCAATGTTAAGATGTAAAAGTTAAAAATCCAAAGTAACGCGAGTAACGGATACACCATTGCTGTAATAATAAAACCAACTCTGTTTCTTATAAATAAAGAAAACCTCAATCAAATACTCTTACAAATAAAAACAGATTTATTGTATTTTTTTTTCAATTTAACAAGAGCACTGCCAATTAAGCTTGAGTGAAATACTTGGTTTTGCTTTGTTTTTGCTTATAAAGCTTCAAATGAATACTAGAGAAAATCACCCCATAAAAACTCAAAATAGTGTACCAGAATAAAGAAAACTCTTACAATTGGGCTAACTTTAAAACTGAAAATTTTCTTTGAAATTCAAATCAGCAAATCAATGTCTCAGTTTTCAGTCATTATTCAATAAAAACTAATATTTACACGGTGTTCAGTTGTGAGAAGAAGTAGGTAGTGTTAGTAATATCGGAATAATGAATAACTGTTAAACCAAGTTGAAGGGAATACTTGTCAGTTGAGATTAATTTTAAAGTGCTTCCATGTTTTAGTAAATCAAACGGAAAAAAGAGTGATCAGTAATTGATTGCATACTGAAAACTGAAAGAAATTTGTAAATTTGTGAATTCAGAGGGGGAGAAAAGTAAACATGTGCTCAACGAAAGTTGTGTGCAAAAGTTGTCTAGTTGTTAATTGTAATCGTTTGGAGTTTTTCAGCATTATATATAAGTACGTACCACGTGTAAGTAAAGTTGTTAGTGTTTCGTCGTCAACCAAGTCCATGAGAGTACAACAAATTCAACAAATATAGACAGACAGGCAGATGTAAGTAAGAGAGAAGATTGTCAAAGACATGAAGACAGGAACACGAGAGGACCAATTAACCATTTAAAAGCAAATACAAAGGAAAAATAGATTACCAATGTTAGCAAAGCAATACACAATATCAATTTTAATTCACAATAATACAAAATAGCAGAAGGATATATGAGTTATGCGTACAAAATTCAAAGACCACATAATACATGTGTAAATAATCTATTCTGTTAATTGTTTTTTTTCAGCAGTAGTTCAAAGAGAAGTTGTCAAAATGAAAAGAGGAAAATTTTTATGTTGAAGAAAATATATATACAATATGTATGTATGTATAATAAAAACTTTTCATTGCCAAAGAAAGACGAAAAAAATTGAAACAAAAATTGAGGCACGTACGGGAGTAGTAAGAGGCACTTATTTGACCTTGACTTTCATTTTGATTACCATTAGGGCTGACAGGTTCATCATTTGTACTATTTCCATTCCCATTGTTCCCCACATTATTATTCGATGATTCCTTCTTGTCAAAATGATCAAGGAAAAGTGGTCTGTAGGATTTCTTGCCATCAATTTCTGCCGTACCATGTCCTGAAATAGTTATAAACAAATGTTATATTTATTACTTTATTAGTATTATTATTACGCATATAGAATACATGTTAATTACAACATGTTTAAATCGGAAGTTGGTCATCAAAGATTGACAATAATAATGCGTATTATTCGAACTTTTCATAGTTGAATCGTCGTCCTCGCCATCGGAATTAATGACCATCGTACCTTTTTATTCATAGGAAAAAGTTCCATCGTTTTTAGGGCTTTTATTTATTTTGAATAGATTCTTTTTTTAAAAAAAAACAATACATACCAAGATTAGATATTGACTCAATTTCAAGGTCTCCACTATCCACATCCGGAACGAGTGTACCATCGGAAAAACCAGGATGTGATATCATTGTCCCGTCATCTCCATCCATGTCGTCCAACAACATTCCTCCAGGAACCAGAGTTCTCTCGTCAAACGGTTTCATCGTTTTATCATTCGAATCCTTTAATGAATCCAAGAAACAATTTAAAACCACAAGTAATGCGGGTGAAGCATAATGACATTATGTTTACTACATTGATTTGGACAAACTATTATTAGTGTAATCTTAGAAAGCCCAAGCCAAGATACTTAAAATATCAAATTATTATAAAAATATATTTTTATATCGGAAGTAGTTCATTAGTGTCTTCTATGTGTTAATAATTGTTATATGCCAAGTAGGTACAACGTGTTAATGTTTGGAACATTTTGAAATTTGTATTCTACCCCGAAAAAATGATGCTGAACTTTTTGAACCAGATTTTCAAGGAATCCAAAAATCGGATTCTATAAAAAACAGAATCACACAAGAAGGAAAAAGTTTTAAGAACATTCTCAAGAAGCAAATGAAGAATGAGTTTTCACAAAACGAAATTACTTGTCAAGAAGTCAACTACCTAAACATGTAAGAATTGAAGTACATTCAAAGCCACTATAAAGCATAAACTGTGGTTTCCTAAAACCATGTATGCATAAAAATATCAGCCAACAGCTTCTGGTACAGAACCACTACAAAAACAGTATCAATTAAAGAAGGGAGAAACACTACAATTCAAAACTTCTACAATGAATAATTTTTTTTAAAAAGAGAAAAGTTATAAGCAAAAAACATGAAAAACTAAGACACTAAAAAAGTTTTGATAACAGAATTAAGGAAACATGAGCCAGTACAAATATGTATGGTCAGCATACAGAAGATTTCAAAAACACATAAGTATAACAATTAGATTAGTATTTGAAAACAATTTATCCTTCCATGTCATTCCAATAAATTCAATTCACGGCCCAAGAAATAAATGCAATAAGGGCAATAACTATACATAACAGTGCAATAATCCTCATCAATGATGAGTCATCATGCATGTACTATTTGTCTCAAAACTCTGTCTTTGTGAATTTCCAAAATAAATAATGTTAGCAATGATAAGAAATGAGAACCCATTTCAATGTATCTATGCACTCACCTGGAAATTATTGTTATCCGAAGGTACAGTTTTAGCTGGGAATATCCCGTTTTGTAAATTTTCTCGAATGTCTCTTGCTTCATTGATCATACCCATTAGAATAGATGCAGGTTTAGAAACTTTTATAAAATCATGATTTAGTAGCTCAGCCGCCGTTGCTCTGTTATCTGGATTCTGAAAATTGAGAGAAATATATATATAGACAAATTCTGTTGCGTATAGTTCAAGTCAACACAAGTGCAATGACATTAATATTGAGATTCGTAATACAAATAAGAGAATCATAATCAAGTTACTTTAACTAAACATTTCGACACAAAATCAAGGAACTCTGGTGTCCACTGATCAATGTTTCGGAAGGAAGGTGGTGGTTTCGATGGAATCATAAATATGACACGCATGGGATGAATATCACCATAAGGTGGTCGCCCTTCAGCCATTTCTAAAGCTGTGATTCCTAATGACCAAATATCAGCGACACAATCATAGCCGATTTCTTGGATTACTTCTGGAGCCTATATGAATTGGAATACCAAAGAAAAAGTATATTAGTTGTCGCTTATGGTAAACCTAATAAATATATGCTCATTTGCTTTATTCGTTAAAGAATTCGAGTTCTCACCATCCAAAACGGAGTCCCAATGACGGTGTTTCTTTTTGCCATCGTGTCCTAATGTCAATCAAAGAAACACATGGTAACATTAAACATCTTTATGAACTTAGAAACTCAACTTCCACTTGATTGAATATTACATGATTCAAGTAAAATGTCTTACAGTTAACTGTCCAGCTACTCCAAAGTCAGCGAGCTGTAGTCATTTGAAATATACATTTAAAAAAAGTATCCATATAAATTGTGCTCCCATGATTTTCATGACGAAAATTTCGTAACGTTCAATTAAAGTTTACTACCTTTGCGTGACCTTCACTATTAAGTAAAATATTTCCAGCTTTTATGTCCCTATGAATTTTCTTCCTCGCATGCAGGTACTCGAGTCCTTTCAGTGTGTCAGTCAGTACAGTAGATATTTCATCTTCACTCAGGGTTTTCTTTCGAAGTCTCATAATATCTGGAAATAAAATGAAAGGAATCATAATATGCATGTTGTTTCTGTACTGCGTAGCACCATTCACGTTCACCACTTCCATTTCTTAATTGTACACAAAAAACCACAAAAAATTGAAGTGTATAAAATTATTTACCCGAAACTGAACCCGCTCCACAGAATTCCATAACGATCTGCAAAGAATAAGAATACATTTTAATAACTATAATGACGTCAAGAACACGATACTCTCATTTTTATGACTCAAACATCTGTCGTCATATGTATCCATATACATAGAATAACGTGCATGCGAATCAAAAGCTAATGGTAAGACTATAGATCCGTTTTCAACCGCTATCCATTTTCTCTGAATGCAACAAGCTCATTCGTTTATATATATTTCTATTAGTGTGCGGGTCAATAAACAAGACCCCGTAAAACTACTACATAAATAAACAATCTGGGTTTTAAGAATGGAAGGGTAAGTAAAAAACAAAAGAAAATGTTCGGGATGATATCTTGTAAGACTGACTGTAGGATAACAAAGTCATTCATATGAATATCTGACAAACTGATGGAATTACAAATGGTAAAAAATAAGTTCAGCATACCCATAAATCTGTATTCTTGAAATACGATCCATAATACTTGACGACACTAAAAATAGGAAACAGAGAAAAAAAGAAATTACTCAATTGAATGATTCTACTTTAAATGTACACAATATTAAAGCCAATACAATCATCTATCATTTACTATGGACTGTCACATTGCTGCATTATCGATATCTCTTTGATGATTTCTTGAAGGTCTGTATCCACAGGGACTTGCTTGATGGCCAAAACCTGACCAGACTCCTTGTGCAAGGCTTTGTATACGGAGCCATATGAACCTTCACCCAATTTACAAATAATGTCAAAAACTTCTTCAGGTTGTCGTGTCAAAGACTCTTCGCTAAGCTTGGTAAGCTCACTGAAATAAAAAATAGCAAATTTTATCATTGTTTTATCTAGTAATGTTGACTGATGTCAATTCGTATACATAGGACGTTTATACGTGATCTTATAACAATAATCCAAATTTCGATCTAGATATCTTATCTCCTATTATGGAAAATGATGTTCCATAAAATGAGTCCAGCATATCATACTCTACATTATCGGGACTAAGAATTTTCTCAACATGGTATCACAATTCTTTCCAGAATCCACCATTGAGGAGAAATCCAAAATTATTGATTAAGTAAATCATTTACTGTAAATGTATAGGAGGTAGTAGTATGTAGAAATGAGGTACTTGACTAGATTATTCAGTATAAAATTTATAAAAGGTACGCATTGCGTCAATCTGCAATATCCATGAATGTTCAATATTCAGGTAATATTGATTGAAAATTGGAGATTTAAAATTCTCTATCGTTCAATAAGACTCGTCGCATATTACATAAGCATGTGAGTGTGTACGTGCATATATATAAAAATATACCTTTTACTCGTCGGGGATGTGGAAGTATCCATCATTGTGTCAAATTTGTATAGGTACAGCAATTCAATAGCAGTGATGAAGTATATACGTATCGAAATTTTCCCAAATTAAAAATATAATTGCTAGCTGACTTTCTTTTTTGATCTTCAAATTATCTTGGCGTAAAATTCACAAAACACAGAGAACAAAGTCTTCACTATTTATATAGAAAACGAGGAATGAGCATATAATTATGCACAAAAGACGTGTGTCACTTATTTGGCCTTCAAAATTTTAACACCTTGCCTTGACGTCCTCGTCCTTTTTCACACAGATGTAATTGTATGTAATGTTATGGAGAAATCACACTTTAACAGTATCAAGGTGATATTTATCGTCGATTTCATCTTGCTAAATCAGTACATCCACTTAAGTCTCAAATCACCGCACACACCGAGATGATCCTATTGAACAAACCATAAACGATAAACAAGTTCAAAAGTTTTGAATCAAAACTTTAATTCGTTTTCATCCAAATTTTAAGTTCAAAATGACATAATTTATGTTTAAACATTAGTTTCTCAATTCGATAAAATTACTAAAGACTGTGTGTTCGACTAAAAATATTCTTATACACATGCTATAGGACAATCAAGTTTTGATTGTCACGACTGTTTTTGGAGTACAAACTCCCAACTATTGTACGAGAATAAATACACTAACAAATATATAAACAAACAAACAACGATAAAATGAACAGAATTCTAGTAATGTGGATGGTAAAATTATTATGTAAAACAGAGCAAAATTAAACGTAAACAATAGCTATATGTATATTCAATATTCAATAGTGTTTTACTAGACAGAGTCCCACAATTAAGAAAAAAAAAATATATATATAATTTACATGGTCCTGATTTAACTCTATCCCGTATATATTACTTGCGTCATTAGTCTTGCTTTTAATTTAACCAATATATGTAGAGACTTTTAGTAGTGTTCAAGAATAAATCCAAAAGAAGGTATACAAAAATACAAACTAATAATAATTTTAAATTGAATTGAAATTAAAACTTAAAAATTGTACACAACTTCATTACAACTTCATGTACCTACAAGTAAAATCTCTAAAATATCGCGTAAAGACGCTTATCACTTCATATTGATTGATATTAATAATATCTGTACATACCAGGAATTTTATACAATTTATATTATAATGTATTATATTAATAACACACACTAAAAATGACGAAGGTTAAACAACAACGAAAAAAAGACGGAAGGAATATGATTCACTGTACCTTCTTCTTCTTTTCTTGTGTACAATTCTTTATTGATATGTAATAAAAACAACTTACATGTATACATATACTGTCATATAAGTATGCGTATTATAATTAGCAAGAATAATAGGACGTTTAAAACGAAAAAGATTTTGTGTGTGGAGTATGTGACTTGATGGATAATTAATTCAAAATTGCCTTCTTCAGTTAGTTTGGTTAATTTTAAATGTTGTACGAAACTGGGATTTCAAAGCATCTTTCACTGAAAGACGTAGAGATGGAACTCCTGTGTGCCAGTCAATCGGCATTTCAACGTTACTTGCTACATAGGAAAACGTAGGAAATTATTGAGAGAGATAAAATGCTCAAACTGTGTGAATAATGATTAATACTAAACACATTGTTTTACCATGATACATTAAAGCCTGTAGTAGATAAAGAGATGGATATTATAGGTGAGTATTTATATAGTTTATTATATATTACCCTTTTACATCTTTTTTTGTCAACTCTCGGCTTTTGATAAAACAAATTTGCCAAGGCTATATATACATATGAATTCATATCAGCTTTTATTGTCGTCATTTTTACAACTGCTCTAATCATAAATATTGCTGATAAATTAGAGATATTCATATATAGGGGAAATCTTAAAAATAGTTCATATTTTATACTTTCAGTTTCAGTTCACACATTCTCTTTGAATCAAGAGAATTTTTGTCGTCAAATATATAGTGTATATAGTCGAGTTTTTCATCAGTTTTTAAACACACCATTCGTTTCTGGAATTAAGTTAAATACTATACCTATTATATGTGTACACTAATTCAAAGTGTGCCTAGTTAATTTGTGTATTTTGATTTGCTTCCAATTTTATTTTATAGCCGATTGGAATTCAATAATGAAAAACAATGAAGAAAAAGAAACGTATATTTAGTAGTTGAAAATCAAATATAAGTTATTATTAGAGTCAGAATGAAACGCTACTTTGGACTTGGAAAGTGTGGCTGGAAGAAAATATTGTTTTTAATTTTACTATTCACAACGATTCTCATGGTAATGGCATTCGGTTTCGTGGACTTGGAAATCAAAGAGAAAAAAAGACTTATACTGGCTGGAATGGGCAGTCGTATAACCTCAGAGTACGTCCAACCTACTTTAAACACCACAATTATACAACCTGATAAAAACTCGAGGGTATATATAATAATAATAAATCAACATCATAACGATAGGTAAGATACTCATCTTCTATATCTAATAGATTAACTTTTTTTGTGTGTGCCTTTTGTATATATATATAGGACACATGCAATAAGTCCTACCTTGTAATTCTCGTACGATCATATGCAAGGAATACGGAGAGACGACGAGCCATTAGGGAGACTTGGGCAAAATGGAAAATGGAAAGTGACTACAAGATTGTCATTTATTTCTTTGTGGGAGCCCAAGCAGAAAAACATCCGGACACGAAGGTGAGAAAAAGCGCAATCAAACATTTATTAAAATAAGTAAATAAAGTTAAAGTTAAAGTACATAATATGTGTATACTTATTAAACAATTTTGCATCTGTATTATATATGATTTCCAGTTATTGCAAGCTCTTCAAAACGAGTCAGATGAATTTGGAGATGTGATTGTGGATGAAATGGAAGACAATAAATATGTGCTCACAGTCAAAACTCTACGAATGTTGAAATGGTTTATAAGGAATTGTCCTCGTGCAGATTTCCTTCTCAAGACGGATGACGATGCCTTCGTCAATTTGCCCGTAGTAATTAAATATATGGGAGGTTTAAATGATACGATGTTGAGTAAGGGTTTCATTGGCGGACTAGTCCATTCAGAAAGAGTGATTCATAATAAAAATCCATTCTCGAAATGGTATGTCCCCCCTGAAATATCCCCCAATTCTACAAAATACCCAAAATACTGTGACAGTCTCTTCATTCTCATGTCCGGCAGAATCGTTTCGCATATCTTCATGACGGCCATTTCTACTCCCCTATTTCACATTTCTGAAATATTTTTGACAGGCATTGTGGCTTCCTTAACTTTAGATTTGGAATTGACGGATATTCCATATATTTATGATGGGGAATGGCCTCTAGTCAATTACTTTTTTAAATCTACTGAATTTCTCCAAACTAATATAGCGTATCACTGTCATGAAACGCATTACTTGAGTCTCATGGAAAAATTATATTTGAATTCTAAAGCTGTGAACAGTATTAATTATGATAATGATAGTCCTAATGACTTGGTATGAGCAGTACTAATAAAAATGTTATGATATATTACAAAAAGGCACATATGTTTTTCATAAATTTCTAAACACATAATATATATACGGTAGCATTCTGCAAAGTCATAACGCACATATACCCGTTTAACATTTTCCCTGTACAGATGAGTTTTTATCAATTATGATTATAATAACTTTGGGCTTTTTTGTAGTTTTTGACTGACATTATTAGCAAAACTCGCATCACCTGTTGTCCTAAATATTTGTCAAATTTAGAATTTCCATATGTATATATTTGATGTGAAAACTCGCCAATTTCGATTTTTGATTTCGACCATTCTTCAATGTATTATTTTTTTATTGTTATCATGTTTTATTTACAATACTGTACATTTTCAAGGGAAGATACATACGTAAACAAGAGCCTTGTTACAAGGCAAGAAATGCAGGTCAGCAATATGCTCCACTCTCGTTCTATTTCTTGTCCAACAATACAAATGGACAAATGTATATCTACTATATACGATATCACTTGTTATTTTATTATTGCAATTTGCAAATGCATATATTTTTTGTCATTTTTGTTCTCGTTCTATTCATTCTATTGTACAGCATTATTGGTATAATGACTTTAGTATATTACAATTCTTTATCACACCTAGACAAAAGTTCATGATGGTGAGAAAATTAGTCAGTTTTTCTATATCTGAGAATCTGAGTCTACTGTACAGTTTTGCATATAGATTTTACATTCACCTATATACTCATGTATATGTATAATATAATATATTTAATACACACACACACAAAGTAAAGCTCGAATCTATATTGTTTATGAAATGAGAAATATGGCCAATTCCACAATCAACTCACAATAAGTAAGTAAGTACATATAAAGATATTTTATTTATGTCAAGTTTTCCCATTAAAGAATAAATGGAAAATGCAAGTAATGTGATATGTCTCACTCTCTTGTAAATAACCTTTTAAAAAATGCACTACATAAGTATGAAGTATATTTACTTTCCCATCATATGTACTTAAATACCATCTTCCGCGTCCTTTGCAAATGTGTGTGTATAGGGTACTTGAATTCCTTCGGACTGTAAATTTTCAACAAGACGAAAAGCCTTTCAGTCCCAAATTAAACTAGGAATAATCAAATGATGAACAAAACTTTTGAGTTTTAAATGATTCTCAATTCTCAAATTCCAATGGATATTTCTCATAAAAAAATGTTCTACAACTGACGATGAGTGCTTTTTTTTGGATGTACACGAGTAGCCTTTGGAGTTTGAGTATATATATGTATACAAAAGTTTGCAATGTCATTGTCAATTGAATGTGTTTTTTCCGCACAGTTTATGTATACACAGGTTATATGTGTAATTGTGTACTCTCTGCATCCTTATTCTCGTATTGTGTGGCCAACGAAGATTTTGAATACACTATATGCCTGTACGCTTCCTTAATCTCCACGCTCAAATTGGTAGGGGAAACGGACGTCTTCAGTCTTTTTCTTTCTTTCTTTCTTCTTCTTCATCATCTTCAACGTATAGTCAGAGTCACAGTCACACATAGTCCTATATACAAGTTCAAAAGTAGTCCTTAAAAGTTCCCATATTTTTTCACAATGAGTTTTTTTATATATTATATTCTGTGATGTACCTGACTGCTTTTTCGTTTTCTTCGTCTTCTTTCTTATATATTATATCTGTAGTAGTATATATTTATGTCCTTTGTGTTTTTTATGAAGAAGAAACTATGTAGTTACTACATATTGAATGCAGATAAATAAATTCAACAAAATTCCTTATATATATTCATATAGTAATTGAAAGTCCATGCGAAACTGAAGGAGATTCACGTCACTACCAATTTATTATGGATTTCAAACTGAAATTCGATTTTTATCCATTTTCTCTCTTGTCTTTCATTATTCATACTCCCACCCACCGCATTTAACACCTTTGTTTGTGAACTATGTATAGGTTTCTCCATCTCTCTATGTATATGTATTTTCTCTTGGGAATTTCATTTTTTTAAATATTTATCAGTATTTACTAAATCATCATTGTATGATTTTGATTTCATATATTTACTATCGTTGTTTAGCTATAAACTACTAAAAAAAAGCTACTACTTACTATGCACATAAACAATAATATTTAAATTGTGTATATTTTTTGGCACCTTTCACCAAGCAGAAGCACACATGTTAATGAAAAACAAAAGTACCGTTATGAATTTTGATACGAACCAGGAACAAACATTTTTCAGTAAATAAATAAAATGTTGAGCTTTTTGGCTCATGTATGTGGTAATGTTTATATGGGATATGATATGATATCTGAGTATCAGCCAGTTCAAATAAAATAGTGTTTATATAGTTCTTTTTTCAGTTCCAACAAACGGTTTTCAAGTGTTTGCCCAATTTGCAAAACAAAAAGATGTTTGAACTCAAATATACATAATACATAATGATAAGTATGCATAACTTTGAAAAGTGTATGAGTTTGTTGTAACAAGATAAATCTAGTTATAATATGATGATGGTTTCAGCATCTTCCCTGTACTTACATTGGTTTTACAAAATAGCTACATATAGACACACTCTCCAAATGTGCATAATAATACATTCAGTATTTTTTTTCCTCGCTTTGCTTAGTTGACCATGCAGTTTCCCCCATTATATTATTGTTATGAACTTTTGGCTATCCTTTATTTACAATTCTTTGTAGGTTTTTACATCATTCATTCGGATGATGAAGCTATAGTCTGGTCTGGAGACAATAAAGAATACAAAAAATAAAACATAAAAAATTTGTAAGTCAGTCAGCCAGCAGGACTCGGACTAATTCTGATCTCTTTGTCACCATGTATGAAGGTAATCATAGCACATTAGCATCTATGCATATGTGCATATGCACACCTGTGTAGATGTATCTCTTCTCTATACAAAATACATGTACACACACATCTTCAATCCTTCGTATGTATATTTCATAGTTTCATGGTCATGATCATAGCAACTATTCAAAAAATACACACATTCAACGTTTTGCTCTTCATTGCATTTTGAACTACTGCTGTTCCTAATGGCAAGTATTACAAAAATAAAAAATAAACACAGTCAGCATCAAGAGCTAAAAGTCTCAAGAATCACGACCAACAAAAATAAGGTGAATCCGTCAAAATAGCAAACACGAGCATGAGTTTTAAAAAAATGTGTACACATATACTTACTTATATCAAACATTGCTTCAGATTACAAAGCAATTCTTTACTGTCTCATTTTCAATTCTCAACGCACTTTTTTTTGTTACCACGCCATATTTTTTATTCGATTTCCGCTGAATACTTTTCAGCAACTTATCTTGCACGATATACATATATTGTAAAAGTGGAGATTATTTGTTAATTTTCATGTATGCAAAGCGATGTTAAGTCTTTTTCTTGTACAACTAAACCAATACTCAATTTTCGGATTAAAATTAAACTGACGGATGTTATTCTGTTGTTTGTTTATGAAAGTTGCCTACCATATATATAAATCACAAATTCAAAACAAAATAAACAGAGAAATCCGAGATTTAATCCAAAGTTATAGTCAGAGAGAAGACGACGACCGACGACACACTTTTATACATGACTCCTTTTACATAGTAATTATTCATCATACGTTATAAATTAAAAGCTTCAAATTAAATAGTATTTATTTAAATAGCTATAGCATTCACATATTAGTTTGCTTGTGAGGGTATTGTGTGAGGGTACTGTGGGTTACTGCGTATAAATAAAGGGTAAATTAATAATAATAATTATGCATGTTGTACATGTTATTAACTTATTATACTTGATGGGAAAACTGGCATACTGTGTGTACACAAAATGGACACAGTCCGACAAAACAAAACAAAAGTCGAATGTCAAGGATGTGCATTTCATGTGTGTGGGATAGTTGATAGACTACATGATAGACAACGCATACATATACACAGACATATACATAGTCGTATCAGTAGTTTTACAGTTGATCGTCCATGTGGTTGGTATTATTAGTAATAATACATATAAAGTTCCTTTTCCTGTTCTCTTTTTCTTTCGTTTTCTTTTACAACATTTCCCTATCTTCAATGTGTTCAAGTCGATTTCATTTGCATTGTATTTCTTTTATACACAGATCCACATTTAATAAGTCTAGGTATATATATATATATTTCCGCTGTGTTCAGTCTTGAGAGTTAGAAAAAAAAGTGGTTTAAAATAAGTTAAAATATTCGTTTAAAACTCGTTGATGTTGGTCATTCGAGCACGGACGACTTTTATTTTCTCGTCAATTAAAATTTTATATCTTATTGTCAGCTGTGCCAAAGATGACACGATTGACTTGAGCTTGCGAAGACGACTATATATACGAAAAGAGGAGAAAGAACTTGTAAAAATCTACTTTTGTACAGAGATTCTTGATGTTGGCCAACAAGACAAGATTTCCTATTGTTTATTCTACAGACTAGTTTTATGAATCAGTATATACGTACTGATTCTTTTATACTATTGCTTCTTTTTTTATCTGTGTTTGTTTTTATAGAAACAAAACACAGAAAGTAAGGGAAATGCATATCTTATTTCTCGATTCTATTTACACTTGAAAAACATTTTATGAAAATGAAAATACCAAGAGAGAAAATCGTCATTTCATATCTCCTTTCAATTATTATTCACAGTTCACATTCCGTTGACATTTTCAAGTATATGTTGTCCACACTTATACTTGTAATATCAATGATTCATTATTTTCTCCTTTTACTGGTTTTCATAAATACTAAATACAACTGTGGCGACATGTCTATTGAGCTTAATCTTTCCCATTCCGTTTCATATTTTTTCTGCTTTTAAAACAATTCTGTAATTCTATAGAGTTTTCTCTATTTAACGATAAAAGGGTACGAGAGTATGCAACAAAATAAATGCAGGGTAAAGGCTAATGTTTTTAATTACTTAAACATGTAAAATGCATTAAAGCCTAATCTTGATTCAACTTTTACTATTCACATTTGCACATGGCATATAGTAAAATATAATAATAAAATATATAATTTGTCATTAAAAAAGCAAAACTGAAGCTACTTACCTATACTCACGTTGGCATTTAATTAATTTGTTTTTCTCCAAGTGAAAATTCTCTTTTGTTCTATTTGTTCTATGTAATCATGATCATAATTAAAATTAAAACATGTATGGTTTTGAAAAAAAATTTACTCAATAAGATTTAACAAGCGTCGGAACTCGTAGTTGACTATAGTTGAGCTATATAAGATAGTGCGTTTCATCTTTCATTTGTACATTTTCTCTGTTTTGTCCTCTATATGAAAATTTATCGAGTTCCATTGTTATTTGTTATTTGTGTTTTTGCATTTCGGGTTTAGAAAGTTGAAAGAATTGGGAAGCACGGATGAATTTATGAATTTATGCCACTAACTAACAATAAAAGACGCACGTACCTATGCACATCAGTAACTAGTAGGAAATTAGACATTATTGCCAAAATTACGTATTTGATACAAAATGAGATAACATTTGGAAAATATATGTTACATGTCCAACGTCCCTTCATAATGAACTCGAGTTTTCATTTCATCATATTGGAATTCTCCTCTAAGTCTTACATATATGTTTAATTTATAAGCAAAATATCAAATACAGATCAGAACATTCGGAAAATTACAAGTAGTCACGGGATGAGCAAGATCTCACAATGTAATTATGTAATAGCGAGTTTAATGTCAAGAAACCAAAGGAAAAATGTTTTGATCATGTGCACACACGCACGCACCGTCTGAAGTCAAAATATGATGAGATTCAAGATTGAAAGTATACTCTGTACATATACATCGTGCATTATATATACTGTGTAAAAATTTCTCCTGTTGATTCAACAACGTAGTTATTGCAATTTATGGCTCAATACTAAATAATTTAATGAAATACAGTACATATGAAGTACAGCTGGGTATGAAGTGTATTTTACACACACTTCACACACTGGGAAAAGTCTTCCATTTCATTTCAATGCCCATCGTCAGTCGTCAGTGTTCAGTGTATGTATGTACATTGTACATACTGTATAATACCTATGTCGAAGTATATAACTCGAAATTCCGTGCCTTATGAAGAAAAACCATATTTACCTTCAAACACATCTCACCTATAATAATGTGGACTCTTTGTCAGTTTCTTTTCCACACATGCAGTGTGTATGTATTTTGTATTTTCCCTTTCTTGCTACACTTACCCATATTTTAATATTTCACATTGTTGTTATACTATACCATGTGTATTACTTTGTTGTAAAACTTGGAACGTGTCTAATACTGGTCTTTAAAATTTTATCTTCCAAATATGTACACAACATGAAAAAATACTTCTTTCTCTATTGTGTATCATACTAAAGAGATATTATAGTCGCGTCCACATGTACAATGTATCTATAGATATATTAGATTTCACATATACTGTTTTTTACCGTTTAGAATTCAGAATGGAAAATACAATGGGATATCCTTAATGTGAAAATCTGTATTTTTTTTCTCTCTCTCTGTCTCCTCTCTTGTCTAGAGTATATAGAGAGAGAGTAAGTAAATTATAGTATACACAGCCACAGATTTTCACATTATTAGTCACAAGTCAAGAGGTAAAAGAAATGCAAATTATATGTACAGTTGGTATGGAATGGATGAGTTTGAGTATCAGTATCACACACACATTATGTACACTTTTGTATATGAAATATATAATGCATGATTAATTCACACCAAACTTTTACTTTAAATCATCTAGACAAAGCCCATGTGTGATACACTATACTTTACAAATCATACGGTTTTGGTAATGACTCAACATTCATTCATACTACCAAACATTATGGGAAATTATTTGATTTCACACGTTGAATTAAAGAAATTATCAGACACTAATTGGACTTCCATTCATAATTGCAATTAGTCGTCAGTGTAAGTGTTAAATGTAAGGAATTCACAAGGTATTATAATTATTGTCATACTGCATTGGGAATGCATTTTCTATATCAAATATCAGCTACATATACACGATATTAATTGTTGTCAAAGGATCTCGCATTACACAAGATTTTCCGTCTGCATATTTACATGTAAATACACCTCAATGCTAACAATTTTAATATATATAAACTTCAGAAAATAATTTCTGCCTTTTTTACCCAAATCGTGTAGATTGTAATTCTTCAAGTGACGACTGCATACGATATTTAATAAAGGAAACCGCAACAGACAACAGGCAACAACAAAATTGAACTGCATTTACACATGAAACTGCAACAAAAGGGATAATCTTGCTAACAACAATGTTTCTCCTGTCAATGATTATGATCAACTAATTAGCTAGGGTGTATTATTAATTAGTACACGCCTTATCATATATTATATATATATATTTACGTATGCATTCACCTTTTTGCATTTTGCAGTCTGCACCACATTTTTTTTTACATATTTACTTCCTTTTCATTCATTATATGGCCAACTTGATTATTATTGCATGTACTATATATTTTTCTTCCGGGGATATTCATTCCCCAGTTATTTTACCAACTCAAACAATTTTTGCATTTCAGAAATCTTGTTAAAATTCTCAAGTAAATGCCATATATGTACTTATAAATTTTTCTGTGCTTGTACCTGTATGGATATACAGCTCAAGAATTTTAAAAGAGAATTTGTAGCAGTTTGTGGGCAAAGGAAAATAGAAAAATAACAATGGATGCATGCTGTATTTGAGTTTCTCATTTGAGCATTCTCATATTGATTTGCTCTGATTGTTGGATTTGTATCCTTCATATCCTATTACTATATGTCCAATGTCCAATAATTTTGTGCACATATGTTACGTGAATGCAACTTTTTTTGTGTGTCACTTCGTGACACAATTTCCTATGGCCCTTGAATATCATCCCTTTGAATTTATAAATACAACACAAACAGATGGAAATACTCACAAAAACAATATAATGAAAGTATTACAGAGAAAAGTGAAGAGTAAGTACACTTATGATATTTATAAAACAAACGTTGCAGCTGTCTCAGCATCTCTGTGAATAACACACGATTTTCACACATCACACTTGCAATTTGCATAGCGAAAGATTGCTCTCAAAAGAATGAGGAGAAAGAGTCAACATGGAGTTGACGACAAGCAGTGACTACAGAAATCTAATAAAGCCTTAAATTTTTATGTAAGTAAATCCGACCGATGATTCATACATACCTACTACAAAATGGAAGGCACAGACAAATTCCCAGACAAATTCCTTTTATGAATATTTCTATACAATTGTCATTTAATTGTGGATATACGATATGTAAGTGCATTAAATTTCATTCCAAGTACAGTTAACCCTATATATTCCACAGTATACAGTATTTATTTTTTATAGCCTGCATTTTAATTTCAAGGGCAAGAGGAAATCAATCGCAGCATAAGAAGGCTATGTTATTTGGATGTCCACGTGGTGAATTTTATGATTATCTAATCCTTATTCATCAAGATCAGTGCAAACCTAAGTATGTACAGATATATGGAATAAATACCGGTATTGTACGGAATCATAATGGAAAATCATATTACAATTCATTTGACTCGTTTCATATAATTAGAAACGGAAAAGCTAAACCATAAACCTATACAAACATATTGAGTATTGACTCTGTTATTTTGGAAATTGGCAAATTGGAAAGCAATTTCATGTACATTTGCACACAACTCAAACAACTGAAAATGTTTTGTCAGTCCTGTGAAGTTTTGTTCAAACTATATATCGATATGAGTAAATATTTCATTTTGAATTTAGCAAATTGAAAGAAAAGTTAGTAGTTATAGTGAATAGAAACGTGGACGATCGAGAAAATCTGTAGACTGTAGATCAGATGAAAGTGGAATGGAAACTGAAAAGAGAATATTGCTGGAAATATTTCCGACCGCATTCAACTTGTGTATATCGATTGAAATTACTTGTTAGATTGTTAGATTGGATTTTCTAGTAGGTATATAATGTAAGTGTGTATGTATGATGTACAACTTTGACTTTTTATTTACAAATCTTGTTGGGGCCTGTCTTTTTCTAATTTCTGATCCTGATTCTGTCTTTTTATCGTGTGTTGAATCTTGTACTTGCCGTTGTTTTCTTGATTTATATGTATAATGTATGTACATATAATGGGGGAAAACTGGAGGTCAGAATGAGAATCAGAACAGGAAACTTGAAGTTGAGCTATCAAAGAATCAAAAAATAAAGAGACAAGCGAGCAATATACCAAGTCATCGGTAGGTAATTAGAAAATGAGAGAGAAAAGAGAAAAAGTCAATCAACTTTTGCTCTGTCTGTCTCTGTGCGTGTGTGAAAACTGATGGTCTCAAAGCAACTTGAATGTTGATGACTTTCTGTGCGCATCAAATTTATCTTTGGGTTACCAATAATGAATCACCCCTTTTAGCTAAAGATAAAAGTCAAGAATATAAATTTATACTCACTGATTCATTTACCAATTCAATTACCTGTACGAACTCTATGAATTCCGCAGTCTGTGCAGATGAGCATTATCATAATTGACATTTTCATTGCTCACAGACGTAGATTTTCTCAAAATGAATATCACCGTCTACTTCACACTTTCCTTGACACCTTCAGTATAATGTATATACTTGATACATTTCACATTCGACCACACACAAACTATTTGACTAACAGTAAGTACACATTTTTTATTTATTCTTATAGAAGAATTGAAGATAAAAAATACAGGCATGCGAAGAATATTTTCACTTGTTAATATGAATGAGAGTCATCATCAGTTGTTTACATGTTCACTGACAAAGGATCACAAGCAGATGGGTTAAACTTGAATAGGTGTGGATTTTGAGTAGGTTAAAAACTTCATAGAATACGTATTAATTTTGGAATTTGGAATGTGAATCATTTTTGCAATAAGTTGTGCCATATATATGAAAAAAGTATTGTCATTTGTGAGAAGACCCACAACAACAAAAACAGCAGAACAAGACCACAAGGAGTAAAGGAATTGACCATTGTTGTGCATTTATTGTTGTGTGTAAAAAATGCCTCATGTTGTAGTTACCCTTAGGCATTTTTTTTTTGGTCTTGGACTTAACTTACTTCCGAAGCAACAAAAAGAGCAGCTGTCAGCTGGCATTCATCCAGTTTGACTTGAGACAGTCTTCTGTACGATATATTAGATTCTGACTCAACTTATCTGACTCTGACAAAAGTTTCATTTCATTCTCATCATCATCATCATCATCATCATCATCAGTGACTGATGATCAGTCTCAATTCGTAAGAAGAAAAATGACAAATTCCCCCCAATTCCTACAACTTTTCCCTATAGTATTTATAAGCACTCAGTGTTAACTAAATGCACACAATTATTTATGAAACTGAGTATTTTATTAAAATAAATACAAAATTTCAAAAGGAATTTGATTTTGAATTGTTTTTAACATGGAATCATGTTAATACGAGATTGGCCTGTAGCCTACACACAGTTTAAAGCTACACATTTATTCACGATTAAGAACGTTATACGATTAACATTAAGATTAGTTTTTTTCCCTTCCATTTATCTTGATGTGAATGTGCGAACATTTTGTGAGCAGTAACAAAAATATATATAGGTTGAGCTTTGAGCTTTTGCATTTACATTCACGATTTCCCCTTGTTTACTTCTGTGTATATGCATAAAACTGGTACATATATGAAGAAACCACCTGATGTGTATAGAGTATAGACTAGTAAAGGAAGATTTTTTAAGGATGAAGCAGCCTCAAGCCAGTTTTACCTTTTATTTTATAATATTATGGTATATAGTAAATCATTTATGTGTGCATACTTATTACTTATCGTTAGCGTATTAAGAAAAGCAACAAATTCCTGTCCAAATTGTATCCTTACGGAAAATATTACTAATTGGTATCGGTCTTGGTCTACATTTGGAAAATTCTGTTTCATCTTCACATCCTTCATGTACTTGGCAATTGTTTATTCTTATTCTTATTATTATTATTATTATTAGTTCCTTCCATTTCATTTCCCCATGTGCCAATATATTAATTTGTTTCTTGATTGTTTGGCTTCAAACATGTATTTGCTATTTGTACGCGTACAGTTATCCCAGGGATTTTTTATTACATTCAGATACATATATGTTTTAAGTTGAACCGTAATGTCTACAATATAAGATTACATTCTGGACATGTAATTTTCCTGAACGAGAGGATTATGTGAGAGAATTTATACGCCTTTTTGCAAGTACATTGCCATTAATGCTTAATTGTTGACCGACTCAAGTCATTTAGACTCGGATTCCGAATATCAAGTGAAAGAACTTGTCATTCATTGTACATTATTTCTTCTTCTTTTTGGTGTTCTGCATGGTGTTGGTTGTATAATGAATGTACATGTGCATGTATATAGTTGTAGGTTGTAGGAATTTTCGAATGGTGTGTGTAGAGGAAGAGAAGCGACTTAACTGTCTCAAGTGTATACAGAAAGGATCATAAGTTTCGCCTCGACAATTTCTAACTTGACAGTCAAAAGATGAGAGCTTCTTGCTTGCTCTCATTTTGTCATTTTATTTTCCCACACTGTTATATTCTACACACACACAATACTTACTTACGTTATTGTACAATGTGTACAAGATTGCAGCATGCTCACCGTGTATAATGTCATCTGCTATACCTTCTCCATGTAATCTCTACCTGTACATAGTAGTGCTCCTCGACATTCGACAGTACTACAGCAAATGCCGGTGTATCTGTACTTATATGCATGCGTGTTTTCACTGTTCACAAACTTATAGAAAAACTCATTGTCAGCAAATGAGGAGAGGAAGGTGATCATCAAATGTAAATGTCCATTGGAAAAAGGCAAGAGAAAATGGTTAAACTGTTTTGAAAAGTGTGCAGCACAGCAATAAGTTACCTACTGGTATTTCTTACGAGAGGCAATGAGAGGCAATGCGAAAATTGTAAAGGGGAAACTATACTTGATGTACAGGTATTTTGCATATGGGATTTGAGTTGGCCGTCGCCTATGCTTTTTTTAGTGTGGAGAGTCTGTGGGAAGTTCTACAAAATCTACAACAATGCAACTTCGCTCTCCTCTTCCTTTTGCTATATACAGATATATATATGCCAAAGTGTGTAGTCAACTCTAAGCCATGAGCTTGGTAGTAGTAATACATGTAAAGTAACCGGTAACCGTGTACTGAGTAAAGTAAAGTGAGGAGAGTTTTGTTGCATATACATATATATATAAAGGGATTACACACGAGCAATTGCAATAACCACAACCACAGTACTGTACAGTACAGGGAAAACTCACAACGTCCCAACAACTCCTTACTCTTACCCTATAATATAATCTCCTATCTACCTCCTCCATAATCCCAATCACGCTTTAAAGGTACACTTACTTAGTTGTCCCAATCATTTCCTCATTGAATTTGGTGACAACTCGTACAACTTTTTTCTTTTTTGTTTGACTCCTTCTTCCAATGTCACTTGTCACAGTGTGTCCATATATATACACATTGACAAATCGACACTCTCTGCTCACAGTGCACAATGAGACAAAGTGTGTGACCATTTCACTCCTGTGTCATTAAATCAGTGAATTTTTTACTATTTGTACACTCATTTTATTATTATGAGTTTTGTTTTTTGAGCTTTTAATTTAAAAACCTGTGGTTCTATTTTTTTTTTAAATTCGGATTCTCTTGGAAAACCCCGAATTTAATTGTGAATTATTTAATGAAATTGTGCAAATGAGATCATTATTGATGAAAACAATAGTGCGTTGATTTGTTAAGTTTACGTGTGATTTTTTCAAGTTTTCCTGACAAATTACTGAAATTACGAATTTTAATGTTGTGTTCAAGTGATTTATAAAAGTTGTGTCTGCGGTCGTTTGGTTTTTGTTTTCGGTTGGTGCTTCATACGCATATTACAACATTACAGATAGAGATTAAACAGAGTTTGAACAGTAAATGTTAGCGGAATATATTATAGAGGAGGAGATATTGAGTGACTACCGGAAAGCATCTGTCATTTATAATCAAAGAAAATCAAGTTGGTTACAGGAGGATGAATGTATATACGTGAATTGAAATGAAAGGAGATTAAAAATAAAGGGAAGAATCCGTGAGTTTGAGTTTTTTTGAGTCAAGAACTAAGACAAAATAAAGTATTACAAAATCTTGTATACGAGACAAAGTAAAGTTCCTATTTTTGTTTCTCCTGTTCTTCGTTGATGTTTTTGTTATTTGTTTGTGTAGCAATGACAATGAGTGGAATTGAGTGTTGAATGAAATCGTGATCTGTGTGTTTTCAAGCCGCTACTCTTGACTTTTATCCTGTTTTTCTCTCTTACCTGTGTGTGTGTATCTCTCTGTCTACCCATATGACACAGTAGGTACTTCATACATTGGGGAAGGCACAAAACGCGTATGGAACCCTAATGATACGAAGCAACTAACAGGATTTTGTGTGTACTGAGACGGATTTTCTCTCATTCTGCATCTCTCTCTATTTTCGTCGTATTTTGAGACTCTGACTGCACGGTGTGACCAATTATTTCTTCATAAAACACCCACAAAAGAAAAAAAAGAAAAAACCTATACTGAATCAAACTATTAAAACGTTTTTGATCGACAAAAATCTACCTTGCAACTTTTAACCCATATTACAAGGAAAAGTATAGATTTACTACAAGAAATAATAAAGTAAAAAAAAGAGACAAAAAGGAACCCGTGTGAAAAAAGAGAAGAATTGTGTATGTGTGTGACGTGTGTGCAAGGAAATTGATCCGCGGGGGGAGAGAGAATGAGAGAAATTTAATATGTACGGTCGGAAAATCAAGGTGAGTAAGAAAAAGACGAAAAGTAGTGGATCCAAATCGAGCGATGGTTCAAATTGGGGTCCGCGGATAGCACTGGAGCAAGCAGCAGCAAGTCAAGCCCATTTAATTCAGAAACATCCGGGAACATCTGTTGCTGGATCCTCTTCAGTCGCTTCTGTCTCAGCTGGGGCGGCGAGTAATAGTGTCACTTACAGTCATCATTACAGTCAGAATAATTTACAACATCACGGCCATTACCAGCCTCAACTTCCACCTCAATCTCGCCAACAAAACCACAGTAGTAATAATAATAATAATAATAATAATGGCGATACTGGGGTTACTAGTTCTAGTGTTGTTGGCAATCGTTCTGGAGTCAGCCACGGCAGTAGCCACTATAACAATATCTACTATGGCTCAACCACTTATGATCATGGAAATGGAAACGGAAATGGAGCCTCCAGCATCACCACCAGTGGCAGTGTCCCAAGTAACGTGAATGTGAATGGAAAAGGAGCTCCTCTGGGAAATAACGGTCACCCGAGAATACTGAGTAAACCACTTACCGTCATTATCCCTCCACCTGATCGTTTCAACTTGAGCCCAAACAGTTTTGGCCCAGATCATGACTCATCCGTTCCCAGCACGAAAACATGGAAAAGTTCTCCAGAGCCAGAGCTCGAGACAGATCATCAAGAGAACAATCATGATGCTCATCATGAGCCTGTCATGTTCACCGGATCCCTTTCAAATAATCCACCAAATAATAATAATAATAATAATACCCGCAATAATAGTAACAACAATAAACATGTTAGTAATAATACTACGAGTTCACATCATCATCAGCAGCATCGAATTCCACCTCCACCTGAATTCTTATCCGTCCCAATGATGACGTCAAATTCAGCTCAAAATAAATCTCAAACTCCACTGTACGAGGATAAAGAGTCATTTGAATTTGAATTTGAAAGAGGGGCAAGAGGAGAAAGAGAACTAGAAAAGTATGGTGGTGGTGGACCCACATCCAAATTGAAAGCTAAATTAAAATCCGAATGTTTAACAAGTAGTCAAAAAAATCCACTCAAGAAATCAAGTCATCATAGTTTGAATGAAGGAGTCGCCTCCTCCACGTCCATTTCCACAACTCAAATTCATTCCAAGCCAAAAGTGAATGGAGCTCAGATTGCTGCGTTGGCTCAAGGGATTACGGGAATGATTTATGTGCCAATGGAAGCCTCATCATCCGCCTCGACTTCATCCTCATCCAGATCCGGTTTGAAATCTTCTGAAGAGCAAGCTCTTGACAATTTAAATGATATGATTGAGACGACACATTGGAAACAGAATGGCGTAAATCATAGTAAAACAACAACAACAACAACATCAACCGTCTCACAAAAATCCTCATCATCCATAGCGGAGAATCATCATAATAATAATAATGATGAGACTAATCATAATCCAAATGATGGCTCCGGAGATCCAGATGTTGATAGTCTGTTGGAAAGTTTTGATTCCATTATTTTCAAACCTAAATCCGTTATTAAAAATATTGCTCCAAAACTACCACCTCAATCGTCATCACATCCACAACAACAATATAACCTTCCATCATCGAGCTCCAGTAATAATAACATTAAAATTCCTAGTAAAAAACTAGCTCCAATTGCAGGGAGTCATAGGTTTCCCATAGCAGAAAAACCATTTGCACATATTTCTCATTCTCAAAATGGTCCATCTCGACTCAAACAACAGATTTCCTCGTCTCCACCGCCACTCCCTCCTCCCAACAGACCCAAAAAACCGGATAAGAATCTTCGTTTTTCCGAACAATTGGAAAACTTTCAAAATTCTATCGAAAAAGAGAAGGAAAGAGAGAAAGCGAAAGAGAAGGAAAAAGAAAAAGTCAAAGGGAAACAAGCAGCTCCGGCACCACCGCGATTACTAGGTAAAAAAGTCCCCATTCCATCCACACCTAACATTCCCAATAATAATAATAAACCAAGTCCTCATCATCAACGTGATCGTGAGAATCATAGTCAAGTCAGTCAGTCTGTGAATGCGGAAATTCACATGGGAGGAGGAGAATCAAAAAAATCTTCATCTCGTCATCATTCCAATGACACTAATAATAACAACAACAACAATCATCACAATAATCATAATAATACGAGTGAAGATTCCTTCCCGAGTACAATTTTGAGTTGTGGTCACATGAACCCCTCAAATTACTCGACATTGTCCTCGATTGCTTCCACTCTCACCGATGATGTGGAGGGAGAGAATGTCGTACGAGATCCACGATCCGCTCTACAACAATTAAGAGATTTGAGTTTACTCATTGGTGGGAATTTCCATTCCTCATCTTCCTCATCTCAACCTAATAATAATAATCATCATCCTAATCCGAATCCTCATGCCATTGTCAATGAAGGAGGTTTGATAAAAATGAAAATGAAAGGGGAGAGTAGTAGTAGTAAAAATAATAATAATAATAATAATGTAGATGAGAAATTACGGAGGGACTCGGAAGGGAGTAGTGACTCGGGGAAAGGGTCCGGATCCGGTCAGAGTCCCAAATCTACAGAAACTTCCCCAAAAGGGAAAACCTCAAGTGCCAGCTATCCATCCTCATGTGCTTTTAGTAGTAAAGGAGATTGTGAAGACTGTCTATTGTCCACATTTAAAAATCCTTTAGCCACAGCGGATATTAGCCCAATTGGTTCAGGTTCCGGAGGTTCCGCTTGTCGGTCCTCATCATCAGGGTCCAGCCCTTTAAGTGATGGAGATGGATGTGAGAATCATTATCGGCATCTCATCATTCAAGAACAAAATCGTTTGACTAAACAAGGAAGATCCAGCAGTAATTCCAATGTATCCAGTTCGGATCCGAAAAAATCCAAAAAATCCTCCTCGAAAAAGACAAAGACATCATCGAAACATCATGATTTGATTTTGGAATATTGTGACTGTTCACAATGTGATTGTGAAGCTGCTCGACGTGGAAATGGAAATGGAAACAACTCGATCAAATCCAAACAACAGAATAAAATCCAAATGATGGACTCAAATTCCATGTGTAATTGTCACTCAAATCAGACCAATCCTACGTTGAATTCAAATTTGTCCGTGTCCAACGGGAGTTTGCTTAATCTGAGTACTAACAATACCAATCTTAATAATAGAAATAAAAGAAGTTCAGGGAATTCGTCTAGCTCCATCATCATGAGTGAGTCGAGCAGTTCACATAATCCAAATCATCATGGGGGGATGGGGGGTGGCGGGGGGAGTAGTAGCACTAATAATTTATTTACGATCGACGAGGAGGAAGTTGAAGAGATGAATCATAATCATCATCATCATCCATCATCCAAGAATAATTTTATGGATGTGACCATCAAGGAATTTGGTGGAGTCGGTGAGGAGGATCATTGGCATCCTAATTGTTGGCTCCAAACGGATGCCACAATGGGTTGGAGTGACTTGGAGAGTCTCTACTCTCAAAATATGAAGATGGAGAAACCAGTGAATCTGAATGATGAATGCTGGACTTGCTGGCAGGATTTGGCACAGAATCGTAGGAGTTCGGATGCTAATCAAACTATAGATCGAACCAAACGCATGTTCATATGGCTGAATAGACGACATAAGGAATTCAACGAGCCTTGGTGGGAGGTAACCAAAGAATAAAGAACAACACAAAAATGACAAAAATTTTAACTACTTTACACTTTTTTCTATATATATACATATTATAATTTATTTTTTTATTATCTTCACCGTTCTTAATCGAATTATGGGCACCCTGTGGGGAGTACAGATATTGGACAGTAATAATAGTAATAATTTCATAAGTGATAACATTTTCTACACTCTCCTCTTTACTACATACCCACAAATACATTTTCGAGTCCAATGAAGCCCCGTGGAGAAATATTACCTATATAATAGTCAATATACAATCAAACTATTAGCAGACAGTTTAAGAAAGTTATTGCAAACTTTCATTTTAATTCCTTTTGTTTTGTACACACAGGCTAAAAAACAAGCGTCCATCCGTTGGTTAGTTACAAAGTCCTTTGCTCATTTGCCCAGAGAAGCCCTTGGAGACCTTGAAGAGCCATTCAAGGAATCTAAAAAGGTATGCAAATAAAACTGCACCTAAATTAATTTCTCCTCTGGTAAATATTTGGGAATGGAAATTTCAAAGTTGAATATGGTTAATGTATGTGTATATAGGGCAAGCCAAAATACAGACTCAAAGACGAAGTTATCAAAGGGTTAGTGAATGGAAAACTGTACTGCTTGGCTCTGGATAATTTGTATCAAAATCAAAATCATCGGAGGTATACAAAAAAATACTGAATAAAACTGTGACATATACATATTCTCAAATTCTATAATATTCATTCGAGCGAGATAATCTTTTTGTTTTCGGATTCATATGAATATTAATTGTTAATCGTTGTTGTGTGTGTATGTGGATCAAAATCCGGGGGCGGAACAATCATATTTCATGATATTAATTAATGTCTAATGTGTTTCTACAGCCGGGGTTTAAGTCATTGGGATATAATCAAAATCCTGTCTCGTCGTGGGGTTTATGTCGCCCAGCCAAGTGATATGAAGCTAACCGAAGGCACGCTAAGACAAAAGAAACCTCTTCGAGTCGTAAGTTTTTTTTCTTATTCCTCTCATCTTCATACTTTTATTGTTTATATAGTGTGGTTTTTTTTATTCTCTGTGTACTTTTACTGAATGTGCAAAAACAAAAACAACAAGCTTACGATTAGAAATCTACGTCACACGCCGTTTTTTTTCATCAAACGATTCTCAACTTCAAATCCGTCGTAAATCGTCGCAAGTCGTAACTTTTCCATACGCAAGCCTCTTCATTTGAAGAGTCTCACTGCTCCATTCTGTGATTTGAAAGAATTGCGGCTGTGACTATCTGTATATTTTATATATGTACATTTTTATGTGTACTCACAAACGGCAATTACCTACACTTTTCCCTTTTTTGTTCCGATCTATGTAGGAGAGATGAGCATATAATTTTATTCAATTCGATTGTGTTGAGTAATCATGATGATGAGAGGTGTTAAAATATGTTCAGTTTTAATTCCTCAGACGAAGTCCGTACAGTACTCTTTTATATTAGTAATGAATTTACAATGACAGTTTTATAGACGCCTCGCATATAGAATCATCATAAAAAACAAGCTCTACATTCATAGTTCAAGTTTCCCCATTTTTTTTTTCAATCGAAATTCCTATAAACAGTAAATTACAAATTGAGGATTCTGAATTACCTTTATCTCGAGCCTCAAGGGAGACAAAATTGCGAAATGGGAAAAAGTAGGGAATATAAGGAGAAATTGAAATTGTGGTCAGACGAAAGAAATTTTTCTATTCAATTATATAGAAAAACGACAGATATATGAATGTACTTAAAAACATGTGTTTGTAAAAGAAAAATTGAGAATGAATTCGGACAGTGTAACACTAAATAATAATGACGACATGCAGAAAGTTCTGGTGTGTGTATATGGAATCTAAAAATAAATGAAATGTTAATAATATAATGTTGAATGCTTTTTAAAAAATTATAGGCAGCCCATATAGCTCTCATTGAAGCAATTATGGGTTTGTACACTAAAGAAATACTAAATCGTGACAGGATTGTTGCTACTCTCAACAGTTTTGGTCAGACAATTGATGCAGGTAATTTTTTCATTTCCTTTTATATATATTTTCCAAAAAAAAAAAAAAAATCTTTAAATGTTTTTCATGCTGAGTATCGTTTTTGTGTAAAGTGTGTGTCGTTTTTGTTCAATAATCATTTTGTATTTGTATTTCATTTAAATGAAATTGCTTCATGATTTCAATGTGTTTTTTTACACACTATATATATACTTACACAATAAGTAGAAACGTTGAGTGCTGAACAACTTTTAATTTCTTGGATAAATGCGGCCATGCTCACACTCAAATCCTACATTCTCAGCAATAAAAGTCAGAATCAAACTCTGGTAAGATTTTTTCTCTACTTGTCATCCCATAATATATATTTATATTTACAGTAAATACCTACTTAGAATATTTGATGGAATTATTGTTAGAAAGAATTCTCTTTATAACTGTACAAGAATATCATGGATGACCTCATAATTTGACCTCATCGTCGTTTTTGTATATCTGTGTATTGAAAAGACATTAGAAAATCGTCATCATACTTATATATTAATTTATCTTCCAACTGCATCTCAGGGAAATCTAGGCCTAACAAATGTACAGCAATATCTCTAGAGATATTCGTCAATCTTGTCACAGTTTTTTTTTGTGTATTATTATTATTAATAAAATAAACGGTCAACTGCCCGTGTCAATGCCAATGCCATAGTCACCATATGTCTTTTGCAAAATAGAGAGAGAGAGAAAGAGAAAGATAGAGAGCACACGAGTTGGACTCGTAAAAAAAACATTCGCACACGCTCCATGAACATGGTACTCGTAAATATGTGTTGGATTTTTCCCCTGTTGCTTTTAATCAAGTTGATTTAATTCATATAGCTCTTTTATACACATTTACGGCTTTTAAGTTTAACTTCCATGTGTGACGAAGTCATATGCAGCATATTGCACATTATGCATCCGAGATGTTCTCTCTGTATTCGCGCACTGGCTGTATACATATACGATTTTTGTACTTGAAAAAACATTTGGCAGTTGGCAATTTTGACTGTCGAGTATTTTCATTTTATAAACTTGTAGGTACAAATTGCACGTGTGTAAGTATATAGAAAGATGTAATGTGGAAAAATAAGGGATATAAGGAAATTATTCGTGTGGAAATTCGTCCCGCTGCAATCTGCAATCTACATGCGTCTCAACATCTCAAAGGAACTAAGAATATGTAAAATCCGTGTGTGATTTACTTGACATTTTTTTGTTGTGTCATTTCTTCTCTCGTCAATTTGTGTATAGGTAAAAATCTGTTGTGAGCATTACACACATTTGCGCGTACATGTACTCTCTCTCTCTCTTTCTGACTTACGCTATGTACATATATGATTTACCATTACCTGTAGGAACTTCATGAGATGGAGACAAAAGAGAGTTTAGATTTATTTACGAGATTATCTCATAGATAACTTTTACGCAGGTGGATATATGTAGCAAGTTGTCTTTATAACTGTGAACTATTAGAGTTGAAACCAAAACTAATTAAAGTCTAAACCACATAGCTGCAAGTGGTTAAGTTTTTTTTTTACAAAAAAAAAACCGAATTTAATTTAATTATTGACAATTGAAATACCTATACGTCAACGATTTATTATTTATTTACCTCATCGTCAGTAGACTCAATTCTCAAAACCGTAAAAGTAAACAAATTGTATAAAAAAACAACGCACTACTATACTTACATATATGTAACTTCTTTTTATGCTGCATTTGTTTATTTGTGAGTTTTGTACTTCCGGATTCAGCATATATCTAGCAGGATTTGATTTGGCATTTATATATATACGAATCGGAATCAATTCGATGGAAATGTCTTTCAATATACAGATGCAAATTACAGATGCAAATTACAGACCATTTTTTTTTATAAATAAATTTTCTTTATTCAATATTAACCGCAGACATTATGTAAATTATAGGAAGTGATTAACGGGTAAAATCGCTTCGTTTTTTTTCTTTGCATCTGTCGTACGGTACTGCACACTTTTGTTTAAATACAATGTCTCTGTGTGTATATGGCTTTACTTTATTTTATTTTTTTTGATAAAGTCGGTTCAGTGGAACTTTTCAATATACTCTCGTTCGTGGATACTTTTTTTGTATCTTCACCCAGAAAAGAAAAAGAAAAAATAGGTCTGCCTTTGGTTCTGTGTGGTTGTGTGTATTTTTTATGTGGAGATGAAAAGAAAAGAGAGTATATAGACGAAAAAGAAAAAAAGGATTGGGGAATAGAACATCGTAATATATTTAGAATAGAGTGAAAATACTGAGAAATCAAGGATCTATCTATAGATATATATTGTAGCAAGTTAGAGAGAGCTATATGCGAGTTATCTTAGATATATATTTGGTGATGTGATGTAATGTGATTTATTTGTATTTTTGTACTGTTGTTGTTTGTTATGTGATGGGGGGAAATCAGCCTTGTGGTCGACTCAATCGTTGGTTGAACATACCACAAGTTTCGGAGATACGAGATTTGTGCGATGGTGTGGGGATCTGTGCCTTATTTGCTCTGTACTGTTCCAATGATTTACAAGTGAGTGACATTGCTGTTCCCGAACCGGATGACATGCTCAACATTTACGAGACGATTGCAAATCACTCCATCATTGAGAGATTGTGTCAGGATCTGTTTCCAGAGACGGTCTACCATCTCTGCATCACTGACTTTCTCTACATTCATGGATATATGAAGCAGAACATTCTCTGCTTCCTCGTCGACCTCTTCAATCATCTTGAAATTAATCCCATTATACGGGTCAATCGTCTCACTCACGTCCCCATCCGAATTGATTTGTAATACCTAATACCCCCACGCACTCTCTTTTCCCTTTTAATTCCTCTCTCTCCTCTCATCCATGATGTCGGCTGGACTCTCCATTTTTTTTGCATTCTCATCATGCATTCAGACTTTTTCTGTTCACAAAATACATTATATATTTTTTTAATTACTCCCATGTTTTTTTTATGTTATATATATCGTATTCAGCTCTTTTCTCTCTCTATTCTCTATAGAAAGAATATACATGCATATATATTCTTTATCCCATAAAATATGTACCTATACTGACATATGTGTAATAATAAACGGATGTGTTTTCAAAATATCTGTATTCATTTTTCCACTCCATAATCCATATACATTTATTTAGCATCATATCTTTGACGTGTGCATTGGAAAATTTTGCGGTAGATATATATTTCATCCCTGTGGAATGCCGCCTTTCATATTTCATACTTAAATAAATCCATTTACATTTCCACAGTAAATCATTTCCACACGTAATATCATTAAATTTGAGCCAACCCCACAGACGTAGAATAAGCAACATGACAAGAAATGCGGAAAAACTAAAAGGTTTTTTACTCAGTAAATATATTTTTTTCTGTATTATCCAAATATATGTAGATTTTCTATGCAGAATATTGTACACATTTTGTTTTCAGAAAATTTAAGAGTAGGTGTCTGACCATAATGGCATATATGAATCAAGTCCTCTAAATATAGCAATGCATACTATTATCAATATGGATTTATTTATTTGGAGGAAAAGGTATAAGAAAGGTGTTCAGTTTCCTCGTAAAAAGTATCATATTTTTTCACATTCCGTAATTGTCGTATAAGCTTATCATTGTCTTCAGCGGATTCGATAAAAAATGAACCACATGATTTTACGTGAATAAGAAATGCATGAGTGATAACGCACACACTATGGATTATATGTATATAAATAAATAATGTGTGAATATTTCCTGGAAAAGAAAAAGAAACAAAAGAAAGGCTTTGACAAAATAAAAAATTTGGTGAGGGAAGCGTAAAATATATGTGCAAACAATAGAAAAAGTGAAAGAACTGTACATGGATAAAAGAAAGGATTCCATCTTTTCATCTCATTGTTTTAATATATCAGGATTTTTTCCCTTTACAATTTTATTCCACTGAGTGGAATCCACTCCACTCTCCCATCACTCCATTGTACAAATCATGCATAAAATAATACTAGAAAAAACTGCACATTTACTTTCAATTGAATTCAAGAAGAAAAAACTGGTAAATACTGAAACACGAGATGTAACAAAGTCGCGGTGAAAATGTGAAGAAATTAATGTGTGTCCCCGAGATGAGATGACGTTCCACCTACACAGATATACATACTTGTGGAGTTTTGTTGTTCAACAATTAAATGGGATTTATGTTCCTTCTCTCGACAGCATTTTTTATCTTAATGCCGAAGCTTTCCATGTCTGCATGTAAATGTTCTGACATTTTCTTCATCTTTGTTAGATTTTGTTGAGCTTTTTCTGATTGATGGTCCAATTTTGCAACATAGTCGTTGAATTCGGACTCCTTAAGTTCATCTTCAATTGATTGGACAATGGACTTCTTATCCAAGCCGTGTTCAGAGCAGCCGGAGCTTGATGCCATAGCTAACATTACAATTTTAATATGATTATGATTATAGTATATACTCACTAATTTATTTTTAAAGGTTTTCATTGTGTGAAATGCTGGCTTAAACTCAAATTTCACAAATTTCACGAATGTACTTTTGGAAGTTTGAATGGGAAATGAATACACATGTTTACCTTAATTATTCTTGATGACTTGTGTACTATTTATAGGTTTTTCAAAAATTGAAAAATGGACGACGATTTCAGATACTGGTGTTTTTTGGAGGAATTACTTGACCACGAGCTCAAAAATAAGACAGATGAAATTACAAACTGCACGTCACTCGAGTACAGTCTCAACTCTCAAGTGAACTACATGGAAAGTTTCATCTAATGGTAAGCAATGCGTACAAACCTCATTCCTCATTTACAAATTACGATAGTTCAGTTCAAGTCAGTTAAAATTAACAATTTGAATAAGATGATAGCATCGTACATATCAGCATGTGCAGATCACTATGTATATACTTCTCCAGTGAATGGTACACTGCATGCCTTGCGTGTGTGTGTCTATGAAAAGGGACTCATCTCTCTCTCTCTCTCTTTTATTCGGTGTATCACACCTCATGGAGACTTTTTCCTTTGTCTGTGGAGAAAAACAAGTTTGATGTAGGCGGAGATTTTTTGGCGTCCCTACAAAAAGTCTTGGGTTAGCCAGAGATCTCTTGACTAGAATCTCGGTCTTTCAGCGACACGGTTCAAGAATCATTTGCGGTCGCAACTATCTCATCTCATCACACACATACATACACAAACGCAACTGAACTGTTGGCAAAGAAATATAAACATACAAATTCATCAACTTGTGATTCAATTCCTCATAATATAGAAACTATACTCACACGATTCATTTGCATAATTCCACAAGCAGGCAAATATTTATTTCATTGTACATTTTTTATTCGATTCAATTTGGATTCTATAGTCCTGCAGAGAGTCACTGAAAAAATTTCATTATACTATATAGACATTTGAAGGAATACAGTATTTAGTTTGGATATAGGAGAGGAATTAAAGGGAAAGGCGGATAAAACTAAACAAATGGTTTATTTAAATTCATCGATTAGTGTATTTATCGTCACTTTGGTTGCTGTGTCCGGATGTTTTATTACCAATTGCCCTCCTGGAGGAAAAAGATCGGGAGCGGAGGTTAAAATCCGTCAGGTAAATATATTTGAATCGAAATCAAATTGAAAAAAAGGAGGAGAATTTGTGTCGAGATGTAAATTTAGATTTTAATCTCACTATATAAAATCATTTATTTAATGTTGCCTATTTACATGTATGTACAATATATAGTGTGAGCAATGTGGTCCACCTGGCTCCCAAGGAAGATGTTATGGACCCACAATTTGCTGTTCCCCTGAATTTGGATGTTTGATGGCCACTCCAGAAACGTATCCATGTCTTGTAGAAAATCGTTTTACGACTCTCTGTCAGAATCCCGGAGCTTCTTGTTCTGGACAAAATGGAGATCTTAATAATGGACAATGTGGAGCGGATAATGTGTGCTGTAATTCTGGTATGTTATCTCTTTAAATTTAAATCTAAAAACTTCTCCACATTCCTACTTATACTTTTCCCGTTTACAAGTCGCACAAATGCATTTACATACATACCTACTGATATTATGTACAAAATATACTTGACCAAACTAAATCTTTCGAGCATGAAATTCAACATTTTTGTTAATTCTTTTGTCGCGATATATTTATTATTTACATGTACGTCAAATTTGAGTTCTAGTTCAATGTCTATCATTCACAGTGTGGACATGTAAAGATAAGATAGAATCAGTCTTGAATTTTTTTTTGTAGTTACATTGTGGAGCATTAAGTGAACATGCATTCAAACTGCAATGTCATTATGTACAACTCTAAAAACGGCGTGCTCTCTCTCTCTCTTTCTCTCTCTATACCATTAGAATAAAATAAGGTTAAGAAAGAATGTCAATTTTAAATATGTGCTATAAAAGCGTCTGTAATGGGTAACATTACAATCAGTTTAGTATTGATAATTTTATTCCTGCTCACGTTCAAACACTGTGTGTCTGCATGTTCATAGATAATAGATAGATATACATAGATGTATAGATAATCTGCATACTTATCCGTATTTACTCAAATATTTTGATAGATTCCTATGTATATCCTCTTCTTGTCTTCTCTCTCTCTCTCTCTCTCTCTCTCTCTCTCTCTCTCTCTCTGAATGTCATATAATATGAGTACATTTGTATGTATGGTCGTTGACGGACTCGGTTGACTGATTTACAGAAACGTGTACGATGGACGACTCTTGTCATGACGAAATGTCCATAGTAGGGAAGGAGATAGGAGCAGCTGTTAAATCTGGTCGGAATCATCATCACCGCTACCCATTGGATATTGTTTTACATCGTCTCATCAACGGTCCACAGAATCGGCTTCAACCTCCTACTCCACAGTCACCATCCTCGTCCGCGGATTACTAAACAAGAACAAACCTAGAAAAAAAGTGACACACAAATTCCTTCACATGCATTCAAAACAAAAAAAATGACCATCTCACGTCACTCCGATTATGTATCGTATATATAGGTAGGTACATATAATACATAGTATATGTATTGTACATACAGTAGTAGTGTTCTCTATACCAAATCCTCTTTTTAATATGTATATAACATCATCTTCAATTTACACACATTTACACATATTATACACGCGCTCTCATGTCTCATATATAAGTATACATATAATATATCTATATAAAACACATGGAAAAACTACAGAAAAATATCTGTTGTGCCCACTCCAACAAAAATTTCATATACACATGTAAATTACAGAGGAAGTCACTCAGACACGTTTTCATTTCTTGTCCGTTTCTCTCTCTCCGTTATCACACATACAATCTCATAATACTTACCCAATTATACGGAATTACAACTACAACTAATAATTATTACTACTACAGAGTGCAAAGAGAAGCACAATTTCATCCTACCAGAACCAAAAAATGTCATTGTCGCTTTAGAGTCATTCCAAACATTACAAACAACCTACTTTTCAACATCAAATTATATATATTATATATAGAAAAAAAGCTATGGGATGAAAGGGATGAGAGAACCATCAACGGATGGTCCTTTAAATTTAATCAAACAAAAATATATATACATGCATTGTTGTTCAAGGAAACAAATATATAAATATATGTATGTACATGTAAAAATATACATTATAGACGTATATATATATTGTGTAGCTTATTACAAATTATAAGAGGGGAAAAAAATATAAAAGTTATTGTTGTTAAAAAATCTATTGCGATATAGTTTGGATCACACTCATCATAATAAATATAATAGTAAAACGAAGAGTGTAAATATATATATATATGTAATATATATTATAAATGTGGATGGTCAATAAAGTAATTATAGTATTTTTCTTTCTTAAACAACCTGATACTGATTGTGTACATTCATATATGAATACGCCATAATGTGTGTAATACAATCACGATGAAATAAAACATACAAATAGTTTAGACTTTAGACTACAGCCATAAACGCAAGAAATGACATAAAAATTACTTGGTATATATAGCTATTGTGAAACTGAAAAATGGAAAAGAAAAAACCTAGCTGGGACTGGAAAAAAATAACTGCAAAATATTGCGAGTTTGAATACTCTATATAGCTAGTAATTCATGATGACTACAGTTTTATTTATAGTTTTAGCTTACTATACTCAATTAAATTTGAATTAAGATGTTAAATTATGTTAGTTTTAGATGATCGCCATGCTGTTGTTTTGTTGTTTAGCAAAATAATAAAATCTACAACCTATATAAAAAAAACTATAAAAACACCAAATAAATAGTTTTATCATAAAAACGTTTATGTCAAAATATTATGGTGTTCTACAGAAAAGTCGCTTTATTTCATCTTTCATCTGTATATAATGTGCATCATCAATACATTCTTGGAACAAACTTAATTTTGATTGATGAGACTGTGTGTATACTTGCACTCGGACGGAAATTTGTGTAATTTCATTGGTCATAAGTTCATCGGGAGTCAAACATTTGACAGAGATTCAACTCAAACCGTTTTCCGTGTTTTTCACAGAGATTATCTCAGATGATGGAAAAATCTGTCGGATATTTTGTTTTGATTCGTTTGACTCGAGTCTTCTTAAATATGTACCACACAGACACTCTGAAAGGTAAATAAACCTTAGTGGGAACATGGAGTGTATATTTACGCTAGTTTTGATTAGATTACTAGTTAATGAGACATTGTATTCTAATCAATAGAATTAATATAATAATGATTTGAATTTCTCCAGACTCGAGAATATTTGTTAATGACACATGTGTACAACATTTTGAGTTCACAGTTAAGCTATAGGTCGGACTGCATATGTAATAATTAAGAGAGGATTGACGGAATTGAATTAAACGACTCGATTATAACTGCTGAATCACATCAGTGAATATTATATAGACAATAGGATACAAAGTATAAAGTAGGTAAAAAAAGAGAAAACGGAATATATACACTCCGTTCACAGCTTTTTTCACTTTTAGTTTATTCAAGGAAAAACGAGGAAGCCGCGTTCGCTCCTTGATTCCCTTGATTTCCCAACACGAAATTCAAATTCCAATGAATTCTTTCGCGATTTTTTCTTGGGATTTTTTTACTTCCAATTCACTCGAGCGTTTTTGTACACATTTAATCTTAATTAAAATTACATCTTCGTAGTAATTATAAACGTT
>JAIUND010000609.1:0-61342 GCA_034699125.1 Gisinianus flammeolus
AGAGAGAGAGAGAGAGAGAGAGAGAGAGAGAGAGAGAGAGAGAGAGAGAGAATGGAAGGCTGAACTGAACGAGAGAAATGAGAAATAGAAAATGACCAGAATATCTTAATAAGACGGGGAAAAAAGAAAACGAGAAAAATGTCAACAACTGATCATGATGAAAGCTTCATACAACCGATGCAATAGATTGTATTATTTGTAGAGAGAGAGAGAGAAGGGACGAAAGAAAAGTAAGAAGCAAAGAGTAAACTACCGTTATATGTTAGACCTGGCTTGAACCGATAGGTTGGCAAAGGTAATATCAAGAAAAGAGAGAAGGAGAGAGAAGGAGAGAGGAAGAGGAGCCAGCTTCAACCTCATCAACTACATCCAGCACATCCAGCTCAAGCACCCAGCACACACACACTCACTCATACACACGCTAATCTCTTTTCCAGGGAATCCTCCAGACAAAAATGATCCTTCCATAAGGCAGCCACCGATTTTATGATAGTGCAGGATGCTGTGCTCATAAAAGTGCTCCACACCACCAACCATTCCTTCAATTAATATATTTTTGGGTTGGGGCTAGTGTGTGAAAGAGAACGAGAGAGAGCGAGAGCGAAAGGAGAGAAGACCCAGTCTGAGAACAAAAACGGGCATATATATTCGCTAACCCGTTCCAACGTCTAACGTACACGGAGCACAAGTATCTCTACATTTCTTTATACGTGAATATCTGTATTAATATACAATAGAAATATCTACATGTGTACTGGTGCTCATGTTACATCTCTCTCTCTCTCTCCATATATATATATATATATTGAAGGAAATACTCATCGATCTGATTAAATTCTTTGAAATGCTCGCTCTGAAGTCAAGCTTCAGCCAGAAATCCCGTGTGCTAAAACTAAAACCAAAAGACAATCCAAAATTCCAATTCCGATTCGCTTCTTGTTCAACCTCCACTAAACGAAAAGATATTAGCTATTATCTATAGTCATTCTGAATTCTGAGCACAATAGGCCAAGATGACATTTATTATACAGACTCCAGACTCCAGACTCCGCATCCACATCCACATCCACACTCACACTCACACTCACACATAACTTGAACTGGACGATTACCCTGCATAATGGGGCTCCATGCTTAATATCATAAAAACCTTTCCTCTTCTTCCTTATTCTCAACATTCTACAACTCTAAATGTCTTACAATACTCAAGAATAGATGAAAAGCTCACTAGTGAAACCTCTCTCTCTCTCTTTCTTTCTCTTTTCATTCGGGATTTGTACAAGATTTGTTGTGGTCCTCTTTCTCTTTCCTCTTCTTCCTCCTCCTCATTGTTTGAAAATCGAATGCGTTAAATAGTAAAAAGTGACTTAAATGTTCATAGCCATCGAATCTATTACATACTACTTTTACTTGTGCTCCTCCTCCTTAAAATCTGCACCAAATCCAAATGCAAAATGAAAGGAATTACGTTACGAATTACCCTCTTTTCTCTTTTATCTTTTTACAGTCAGATCCGGAGAATTTACTGTGTACAATTCTTGAGTATGCAGTCAAGTGTGAGCTTTGCATACACGCAGTGAGAGAGTGACTCTGGATATTAGATAACGCATACACAATACGAATATAGGAATATCAGTATATCTTATACGATGGGTTTCTGTTGGTGAGAAAGAAAGAGTTCTCTCTCTCTCTCTCTTTTGCTCTTTATATGTCTCTGTGCTATTAGCCTAAGCAGATTGTAGTAAAGACACACTTTTGTCTTTGTATTCTTGAATCACACTTAAAATTACTGTGTGTAGACTTTGCTCTAATGGATGCCCCGAAGAATTGCTCAGGCAGAGAGAACTTTATCATATTAATCGTATCATCGTGTATCAGTAATTCAGAATGGTTTGCGGAAAAAACCAGTGGGAAGTCGGCTTTTCATTAAACTTTTAAAAAGTCTTCAGGGCTGATAAAGTTTAAAACGTGTCTAATTTCGTTGGCGTATTTCTCTTCACTCTTTCTCTCTCTCGTTCTCTTTCTCTCTCTCTTAGCCTCTTTAGCTCTGTCCATGTTTAGAACTATGAGAAAGAGCTTCAATAGCTCCCGTAAATATACATACAAACCATTCTCACTGTACCAATCTGAGAAATCTCTCTTTTCTCAGTGTGTACACGCTAAATATCTGTAAAGTATAGAAAGTGTAGGAAAAGAGTGAGAGACACTCAAGACGAGATGTTGTACAGCCAACTAACTAACTCCGGAGTATATTCTAACCTCATTCGTTGAATTCTCCACATTTATAAGTATTATAATGTATTTGGTGTAGATATAAATATACATACACAAGACATTTTTCATGTACATGTGTGTGTGTGTGTGTGTGCGAGTTCGAAGGAACCCCCTTGCCATAATGTATAGAGCTGGGATTTGGAATCCGGATTCACCAGTCAGTGGTGTACGATATGTACGGCCATGTGTATGAAAGAACGCGAGGTTTGGAATGAGAAAGAGAGAGAGAGCGAGAGAGAAAGAGAGTGAGGGGCCACTAGTGAATGTTCACGGTTCTTTTCCCCTCGCAGGCTCATACACTTCTCAATTATTTAAAACTTTATTAAAGCAACTCCTTGCCAGAGCCCTCAAAAAATTAACTATGCTCTTAATGAAGCCCATCGAATGCAGTCACCGCACCCGTCAAACAAAAAAGAGCAATGCTTGGAATTTACATTTTCACGGATAGCCAAGCAGCAAGAAGGGAGAGAGAGAGAGAGAGAGAGAGAAAAAAAGAGAGAGAAAGCAAGTACATGGTAGTGACTGGCAAACCGACCAGTACAACTAAAAGAACTATTACTAGTACAAACGAGTCATCACGAATGCTAGCTCTCCAACAACTCAAACTCTGGAGCCGCCGTTTATTCTCAAATATACCACTAGGCACAGTTTTCGGCAATCGGAACGGGAAACTTAATTGAGATTCGAGGTTTTTATCCTGTTTCCAGCCTCTGTTAAGTTGATTAACCCATACAATTTAATTTTGCATCCCTCCGCCGGGCATTCCCATTTCACAGCATCAGCAGCAGCAATCCTTGTACAAAATACCCACACATACACACACACATACACACACAAATGCATAGACATCGAGTCTACTAGTGACTAGTCGAGTCTCTCCACAGCCACAGCCACAGTCACTGCATCTACTCTTCCTTCTCTTTTTCTCCCTTACATCCGACCGCCTAAATAGTCAAACCAAGGCGTAAATACTAATGCTCGTCTTATGTCTATAAGAATGGAGTCTTCTTACGGAGAGGATACACAAGAGAACACAAATACACTCATGTAAGCGCGTAAGAGGTTCTTTCCCTTCTTCTCCTCCTCATCCTTGTATTACTTCACCACGTGAGCTCTACATTGTCTACATACTCCACCCCAAAAAAACTTGTATTCTATTAGATCAACCTCACCCAGGTTCACCACCAGCAGTATCTGTTTCAACTTGAATCAAACAAGAGAGAGAGCGAACGAGCGAGCGAACGACCAAGAGAAGCGATGAGTGTGGGATGAAAAACTTGAGAGAGAGAGAAAGAAAGAGAGTCATACACACATGTAAACATACAAGAAGCCGGCTGAGTAGAAAAAGAAAATACGGAGAGAGACTTAAAAAGAGGCTAGAGACACACTTTGTAATCTTTAATGACAAATGCATGGGAAATCCGCAGTTCCTAATAAAAAAACTTAGTCAGAGTCTTTGGGAGTAGACAATGCAAACAACAAACTGGAATCGAAGTCAGATGAGAGAGAGAGAGAGAAAGAGAGAGAGTAGAGAAAGCAAAGTAGGGAAAAAAACTTTTTTTTCTTTCTCTGTCTCTATTTCTCAGTCGTACTTGCTTCTAATGCGGAAATCGTTCTCAAGACGAACAGAGTGTTTATGTTGCACAAGTTGAATAAAATTAGTTCAAGTGATTCTTTGTAGTGAAAATGAAAGGGAGGGAAAGACGTGAATGAAAGAATAGGACAAACTTGAGCATACAAAACTCCAACCAATCTACATTCTACATCCATGCATGTTAGTGTATGCGTTGTGTGTGTATGTATGTGCAATGTGTACGTTACGTATGTATATGCGGATCTCCCCACTGCCTTCAACCTTTTCCGAGTTCTTAGTCAAGGCAAAGCAAAAAACCACAAGGGCGTGAAAGAATCATGGAAAAGCCGCTTTTTTTCTTAAAGGGGACTCCATTTATGCTCACACAATCACGTCCGGAGTTCTCATATAGATAGATGTAGATACGCATACACAATCTACGTAATCTGCTTTTGCTTTCTTCCTTCACGGATAAGGGTTGGAGCCTCGTGGCCTTTCCATTATTCCCACATGCATTCTCTACACACAGTATGTAGTACACACACACACATACACATTGCATAAGCATTGTTGAATCTGATAGTGATATCTCAGATCATGCATTTTCTCTCATGTACATAAATACATATGCATTCAAGTAGGTTCTGGTTCTGGTTCTGGTTCTAGTTACAGACGGGGAATATGCACTAATTCCTTCTTTTTCTCCTCCTCCGCGTGTGTATTGTTTGGAGCAATGTTATGTTATGTTATGGTGTAGTGGGGAATAGGAGAAAGTGTCACTCGTGATAAATCGGCTACTTATGCTCATTCTCACCGACTTCCCACACTCTTTTCTCTTTTCACTCCATTCTTCTTCTTCTTCTTCTTCTTTTTCTCTCCTCCTTCATCTTCCTCCACAACTCACAACTCACAACTCACCCCCTCCTCAATTATGACATGTTTAAGTATGCACACGCTCTCATCTCAAAACATGAATAAATACGTACAATAATAATAAAATATAGCCCACTTATGTCTTCAATGGACTTTTTCTCTCTTTCTGTATCTCTGTATGTAAAAAAAAACTTGACTGTACCTAAAATACTTTAAATGATCTGTTGCTTTCAACTGAAAACACTTTGCTTGTATACAGATAGCTTTTGACGCAAATTCCCTTTTTTGTTTGAACTTTTTACCATAGAAAAATCTCTTCAGTTTCAATGTACATTCATCCAAATATGTGTGTTCAAAATGCAAATGTCATCCCACATTCGGTAATTAACAGCGTCATACAATTTTTTTGACCTTCTTTGACGACCCAAATAAAAGGTAAAAAATAAATAATATGAAAGGATGGTTTGAAATTGAAACAATACAAAAACCCTTCCAAAGTAGTTTTAGGTTTCATTTTCTTTCTTCGATATTTTGTTTTTTACACAGATTGTTTCATCAATTTGTGATTTTGTGTAGTGGAAGAACTTGAAGGGGGGAAAATGGGAAAACTGAGGAAAAGACCTTGCTTCCTTTTCCCCCTTTATAATTAAATGTCTCATTACCCGTGTAGGCTTGATGAAGAAGCCAAAGGATATTCAATGTACATTTTTTTCTCGGTTGGTATAGAGAAAAAATGAATTAGAAAACATCAATGAGTGAAACACAGATGCACACAAACATACAATATCGAGAGAATAGAAAGGGAAATGGAGAAAAAAAACATTCACATCTTTCAATCTGTTTCACATGCAATCAAATACAAGCGAATAAAAAAAAGAGAATCTTTGTGAGTGCATATACAGAGATATTGTAGTCATGTGAAGGAGAGCATATCTCTATATCTGAACGCGAGGAAAGAATACGTTTTTTTTATATGGATATTGAATGGAGACAGAAAGAGAGAGAGAGAGAAAGCGAGAGGTGAGGTAGAGTGATAAAATTTCCAAAAAGTTTTATTCTGTTACTAAACGAGAAAAAATTCAGTTAAAAGGTTTCGTGAATTTGTCTTTTTTCCCTGCTGCTTCCCTTTAATTGCATCATGCTACGAGAAAGAGAGAGAACGAGAGAGAGAGAGAGAAGCCAAAGCCAAAGCTATGGGGAGCACGGATGAAATAGTTGAGTCGGAGTTAATGTATACGCTTTCATACATACCTAATAATTAATATTTCTTCTTCCTTAAGTAACCATGGTACTCTTTAAATGCTATTCACACATGTTCACATGTCTATCCATGAAGAGAAAAAGAGAGAGAGAGAGAGGGAAAAAGTTTTCCTGTGTATGTACAGCAGATTTCCCGAACGTTTCTCTCATTTCAAATGAGCTCTCTTTCTCTCTCTCTCTCTCTCTCTCTGTCCTTTAGAAAAAAAGGAGAAAAAAAATAATGAAGGGAAATTAGCTTCGTAAAAAGTATAAAAGTTATCTCTAATTTTTCCCGATCTGATACCGTTTCAATTGCAAGGCTGCTTCAAGGTTCAATTCTATAATACTTTTTTTCCACATCCTCCTACCATTTACATTCTAAATTTCCCTATACGCCGACAACTATATTAAAATATTACCAACTGCCGAGAGAGAGAAATATGAAATATCATTGTCAGCCATTCTTTCTCTGCTACAGATACTTTCATGGAAAATTCATAATATGAACATGAAAAGATTTCCAACATTCCCCACGGAGAGAGGGAGAGAGAGAGAAAGTGCAGATATGCACATTGTAATAATTAATCATTTAATTAACGGTGATAACTGAAAAACTATTCAACTTTACACCCACGAGCAATCCTAATAATTTGCGTTTCCAACTTTTTATGCACTTTCAACTACATTATTAATTATTATTATACGTTCATAAACGTACATCAATAAATAGTCAGCTGTACTCTAGCTTTACTAGTTTATTTATTTATTTTAAATTTTATATCATGATCTGCAATGACAACTGGCAACTGTCAAACGAGAAACTTATCTGATTACTCTGATTAGTTTGTTTTCCTCCGAAAAATATGAGAAACTTCTTTTGACTCTCGAATCGTTTTGATTAAGAAAAACAGAAAACCTACAAAGAGAGGATTTACCTATCTGTTTACATTAAAAATTGAAGGTACGTTCAATGGGGGAAGGGAGAGTTTTTTTTTTATAAATTATCAGTATGAAAAAGTTGAGTGGAGATACGAGTATGCTGAGAGACGACGGATGATGATGAGATGATGATGACGAATTTGATGGGAAAAGGAATGAGAAAGAGGATGAATCAAGTTTGAAAAACTCTTCATAAAATCAAGTCATTCTCACCCAACATGTACTCGCACACGCCTCTGTCCTCGGGATGATGTGTGTACAGAAAAAGTACTTTAGAAAATCAACTTTTTGAAATGACTTTACGAGGTAACGCGAAAAAGAGAGAGAGAGTGAGAGCGAGACTTTTCTGTATCAGAGGAGCATCCATACGGTTTCACAAGATATTCGTTTTTTGTTTGTTTAGTTGGAATGTCTCTCCTTCTCTCTCTCTCTCTCTCTGGCCTTACCTATGAAAAAGTGAAAATGTATACAAGGACCACTAATAGGAATCAAAGTTTCTCATGGAAACGGAGGACTATGACTATGACAACTACGACTCTGACTTGGTTGCACAAGAGAAAAGAGAAGAAGACGAAGAACGTCGTCAACAGAAGCGACTTCTACTCGAAACGAGGAGTAGAACGAACGAACGAACCTTTCATATCATATCTGCCTGTACAAGTAGAACTAATATGAAAAGAAAGTCCTGACGAAACGCAAATGCGTGTACTCTCCAACTCATGCATATGAGAAGTATGAGAACGCATTGACTAAAATGTACTAACTGAGAGAGAGAGAGAGAGAGAAAGAGAGAGCTAGTGAGAGAAAGAGAGGGAGAGAGATCTATCAAAAAGCACATAGACGAGAGAGAAAGTTGGCCAGTACAGACTCTACACATACAGAGAGAGAGAGAGTTAGTTAGTTAGTTATCTACTCTGGGTTTCTAGAATGATGGCTTTATGTACGTAGATGATCTTTCTTCGTCTTTTTCTGTAGAGATATGCGGCGGCTGTCGCTGTCGTCGTCGTCATCGTTTGAGAGTATGCCTGTGTGCATCATGTGTATGTGGAAAGTCTATATGTGTGTGTGAGATGAGTGTACACGATCCTATGTATATGGAACAGGGAAAAGTTTCACTTTACTTTTTTCTCTGGCTGACTGTTCTGTACGGATGGAGACAAGGACTATGATGAGGAGGACGAGTACCACCACCACCACTACTACTACTACCAACAGTAGAACGTAAAAATAAGACGAAGTAGAAGAAGACGAAAAACGAAAAACGAAAAGAAGAGAGATGGAGAAGAGGAGTGAGAGCATATGGACGAAAGGCTAGAAATGTAGGAAAGTCTAGTTTTAGTATATATGTGTGTGTGTGTGTGAGTGTGTGTACTGTACTCGTAGTGACGCTGAAGAGTGAAGGAATGAAGAAGGAAAGGTTCGTCGTTGCGAAAACATGGATGGATAGTGAAGCGGCAGAAAAAGTTTCATCCCTTCAACTTTTGCATTAATTTTTTCTGAACCACACAGAGTCTTATGAAAAGGGGAGAGAGAGAGAACGAAAGAGAAAGAAAGAGAAAGAGAGAGAGAGAAAGAGAGAAAAGGAGAGCCAGCTAGAGAGAGTGAGCGAGGCTCATCAGTTACCTTCTAAAGTTTGTCATTCATTTGTGATATCGAGTCTTTAATCTCGTATTAATATTTTAATAGGGAAAAAAGAAAAGTGGAGTCTGACGGAATTAGTCTGCTCTAGGTGACTGTGATCACAGTACAGTCACCGAGTGATCGATGATGCTGCATTAGCATCTCCTTTCACGTCTATCAAATTCATCCTCTTTCACTCTCTCTCTCTCTCTCTCTCCCACTCTTTTTCATTTTCTATGAATCTCAAGCAAGTTTTTTGGGAGCTTCGACTAACAAATGTGTAAGACTGTAGAGAGAGTCTTTAAAAGAATTATACTTGTGTGTCTTTCTCACTTCCCCTCTCTCTGTATGGTCTTATTCCTTGTTACTCATATTGTACATAAAATATACAAAGAAAACTTAGGGTGGTAAGAGGGAGAGTATAACTCGAAGAGAAAGAGAGAGGCCATGTCATCATCAGTCCGTGGCTAATAAACAGAGACATTATGCAATAATTTCTTAAGACGTACTCAGCTATAGTTGTCTACACACAGTCACATACACCAACCATCGACTTCAATAAAAATCATCCTCTCTCTTTCTCCTCAAAAAATATAAAAGGCATGCATTTCCACATGGGCCGTTTTATACATAATCCAACTCATTATATTATCAAAATGCTTTTAAAATACAATACAATTTCCCGAGCTTTCTCTCTCTCTCTCTCTCTCTCTCTCCGAATCTGTACATATGTGTATACGTCAATTTATATTTTCAACTAAGGAAAGTAGACAACATGAAAGTATAGATCCGTTGATTAATGTCTCATTCAAAAGGCAAGAGAAACTGTAAAAACATCCATAGCCAAAATGCATACACTCCCATACGATTCGTAAAAGCATTACTAATTTTTGGCCAAATAAAATGAATGAATCCACTCCAGAATGAAGTGTAGAGTGCGAAAGAGGAAGAGAGAAAGAGAGTCCTTATTACGTGGATACAGATTGAGTATGTGGTGGAAAGCTGTTGTAATTGGAATCAGAGTCTGTGTATTTTAAGAAGAATGGATTGAGCATGGAATTGCGTGACCAACTAAAGTAAGTAGTAGAGAGAAAAATTTAAGGGAAGACAAAACGAGTGTGGGATGTGAGATGAAACAAGTTTAACGTACGTACATACACGTGTAGAGCCGAGAGAGAGAGAGAGAGAGAAAGGGAAAAAAGCAGGACAAGCAGGAATGAAGTCGTTTTCCTTCATTCGTTCGTTTGTTCATTCGTTCATTGGGAAAAAAAGAAGGGGAAAAGAGAGAATGGAGACAGAAAGAACTCTCACCAAACTCAACTATTGTACAAGAAACATAGGAAAGACACATACCTAAAAATACTGGACATGAACCAAACAACCAACGAACCAACCAACCTTCCGACCAACGAACCAACCAACAACGAAGCCATGCATTAAATGCACAGTCATGTAAACATGTATGTACATGTGTGTTGGTGTTGGTTGGTTCTCGTGGACAGACAACTTCCAGATTCCAGATTCCTTTTTCCTTATTATAGTCCACGAATAACTACCGAGGTGCAGGTAAAAGGTTAGCCGTTAGCCGGAGAGATTCCTGTATGAAGCTGGAGAGTTGAGAGCATGGCATGGCATGGCAGGACATGACACAGCCTGGAATTGCAATGAATGCCAGAGCTTCCTTGCTCCACTCTTCTTTCTCTTTCTCCTTCTCTTCCTCTCCCTCTCTCTTCCTCTTACGTTAGTTTTTATCTTATTGACGGGCGAGAATGTACCGAAATAACTTCATTTTCGCACCGGATTTTCCTCCCTCTCACTTTCTGTTTCTCTCTCTCTCGCTCTTTCTGTCTCAATCTGTCTGCTCAGTGTCCATGGATCCAGGTCGACTACACATACACATACATTTCTTCATAGAAATTTTGTTAGTTCTCCTTCTCCTTTCTCTTATTCCTAGCCCTACGTTTTCTTCTATTCCTCTCTCTCTCTCTCGAAAAAAAAAGAGATGCCTTTGTTAGTGGAACGGTGAAGGAGCTGCATATACACAGATCGAATGGATAAAGAGAAAAGACAGGACAAGAACAAGAGTATTGGTTGAATCTCTCTCTCTCTCTCTCTCTCTCTCTCTTGTATCTGTAACTACAAGATTTGGACGAGGAAGGCAGGAAAACCCGGTAAAAGCAAAGGCGAAACGAGGCATTCCAATGTTTTCGTTTTCGGGTTAAGGCTGGAGAGCTGGAGCTGGAGGGGAACAGAGCCGAGCCGTAGTACAAGTCTTCAGTAATTGATCCATCCTAATCAATGGGTCACAATGGAGAAAACTAACATACATTGTGTGTATGTGTGTATATTTGTATGTATATATGTATTGCGATCCACAAAGCAAACTCAGCTCCAACTCGATACGTGTGCATTTATATACATGTGCACTCCTTTCACTCGATGGACAAATTCATCATCTTTAGTCTGATGCTTCAGTACGCATCCCGCTCTCTCTCTCTCTCTCTCTCTCTCTCTCTCTCTCTACTTTCTACCCTTCAGTGGCTTGACTCTCCTGAGATACAGACAATGCACCGCACTATAGATTCCCACAGAAGACTGTCCGAACCAACAACAACACTCTTCATCCTCCTTTTTCCCTTTGCCTTACTCAAGACTCACTAGTCAGAACGGATATCTGCTGTCTATAGACATCCATATGCTTTCCCTCCCTCTCTCTCTCTTTACTTATTCTTACTTGACTCATTCGAAATTTATCCCTTGCTAGACGAATGTTCGACAAGATTTGAGAGAAAGTAGACTTCTCATGGGATGACGAGGACTCGGATGTATGTTTTATACGTGTATTTATATATATTTATATATATATAGAAATTTTTATGTTCAGTGTAGAGGATATCCTGCTTAGATACACGATCGTACAAAGGTCCTGGATTTCTGACGTATTGCTATTGGTATATTGGCTTGTATTTTCTTGTTCTTGTATAATGGATAGCGAGAGAGAAAGAGAGAGAGAGAGAGGCTAAAGAGTAGATCACTATGGATCTAGTGCGCGGATCGACAGCACCATACTTTTCAGAACGATTGAGTTGCAAAACTTCCGGAAAGAATAGATGGGCATCCCCAAAAAACCTTATTTTATTGTTTTCTCCAACTTTTTTTCCCGTGGCGACTTCTCGTCCTCGTCCTCGTCTCTTTCTTTTTGCGTCCTCCAACTATAGAAAGACACAATAGACCAAGAGAAAAGAGGAAGACGAAGAACAAGGAGAGAGAAGAAAAAAAAACCAACCCAAGAACCCAAAAGAGAGAAAGAGAAATAGAATGGCAGCTCTAGCTCTACAAGCTATAGAAAAAAAAAGAGTGACTACTCAGTTCAACTACAGGATGAGATTATGGAATGGAAAGGGCGACAGAGGAAGCAAGAGTAAAAGATAGGACAAAGCTATGTATATACGTATATTCACCCCCATCATGATCATGTGGATTTTTGCAGAGTCGAAAGGGAAGAATTCCATGCCGAGCGAAAAAAGGGTTATCCAAGTTTCCATTAGACTACAATATATATATATATATATAATACAGATATATCTCTATATTATGCACTTGTATAAGGACAATGGGATATGACCAAATTTTTTGTAGTGTACGTTTACATATGGATGATATGACAATAGCCACCGTATTAACTCTAATACACACACACACATGGAGACGGAGGCCAGAGAGAAAATAGAGACAGATGAACGTATAACACATTGAGAAAAAAGGAGACTATTGGTGAGGATAAAAGGAATGGGCAGAGGAAAAGTTTTAGGGGTGTATAAAACGGAAATTTCTCAATATCTTCTCAATACAGACAAAGTGGATTGAAAGAATCTTCAGCTTTCTCTCTCTCTCTCTCTCTCTGAAAAATTTTTCTCTTTTTTTTTTTTTCTCTCGACCAAAAACCAAATCGGCCAGAAAATTTTCAGCACCAAAAAACGGTTCCATTTCGTTAAAAGACAAACTTTTTTTGGAATGGAGATTGGTCCGTGTACACTCTGCCATCACACTCTTCCAGGCAGATGGTTTTCTCTCTTTCTTTCTCCTTTCCTCTCTTTCTACACGATTCATTGAACCAATTTCCAATAAAGCTACTTACTTACCCACTCTTACTCCTTCTCTTTCTCTCTCCTCTGTCTGTCTATCTGCCTCTCTCCCCTGTCCTCTCCTCTTCCTCAATTTGATTCTCATCTCTCTACCTTCATACATATCCAAATACATTTATTCTCACTCTCCTTCTTCGTCTTCTTCGTCTCTCCATCGGGATATGTACAGGAAAATTTCAAGAGTTGACATCATGACAGTTATCTCTCAGAGTCTCTCACAATACATTACAATCCTCCAGCCAACATCCAACCCTCCCTTGCTCACAGTAATGTCTTTCTCTCTCTCTCTCTCTCCCTCTTGATTTGACTTCTTGGAACATTTCAAATTTCATTCCTACATCTTACTTTCCCTTCCTGCGTGTGGCCTCCTCGTATTTTTGATGGCCTCTTTTGTAGTTCATCGTGGGACACACAAAAGAAATGAACACAACTTGATAAATTCTTTGATTCCCTCTCATATCCCTCTAGTAATTTCTACATTATTCTATTTACCATTGTCCTTGTCCACAAAAAAAAACCCATGGAGAGTTTTATCCGGATAAATCATATTGTATCGTTTACTCATTGTCCAGTAAAAATAAGAAAGTACGTGAGTGTGTATTTATCCCAATTTAATCAACAATATTTCAAAATGATAATAAATTAGGAGACTGTTCAGAGTCAAGTCAAGAGTCAGCAAAAGTTTGGTAAGTAAGGAGAAAGGTAAACGGTGAAAAGGTATGCTACTTTATTGTACAGCGGTCACAGACAAAACAGGATTTTTTGTTTAGAATTTCTAAGGAAACGAGAGGGAAAACTCCCAAGTTGATGTACATTGACAAACTTTTTTTTTCCTCTACAACTTGTAAGTTATGTCGGCAGCTCATTTGGACATTTAGTGGAATTGGTCAGTGAATGTCGAATGTAGAATATGTACGATGTATAAAAGGAGGAAGAGGAAGAAAAACTGGGAGGGTTTCAAGTGTACACTGTACATTGTAGATTTCTAGATAAATATGTGTGTGTGTGAGTGTTGGTTTTTATTTATCACAGGATATCGGACTCAATTGAAATGGGTCGATGATACTCTGATATCAAGACACGAGTAGAGAGAGGGAGAGAGAGAGAGAGAAAGAAAGAGAGGGAGAAAAAGGGGGAGAGAGAAAAATGTTGTGTATATGTACATGAATTGGGCATGGCATAGATAGAATTTTATATGATATGTATATGAGCTTGGTTCTTGGTGGTTAGATTGAGGATTGTTGGTGGTGGTTGATTTAACTTGATTCTTCAGCTCGTCCTTCTTCCACAATTGAGAATCTTAATAAAGCAGAGGTAAACGAGTTGGACGGACCACAAGAGATCGCATGTTAGTGAAGCATAGAATTAGCAAGAGACGACGACGGTATATTTTTTTTTCGCGTAGTCAGGAGACGAAAACGAAAAAATTACGAGCGGTACGAGAAAGAGAGAGAGAGAGAGAGAGAAAATTTCTTTCTTTTTTTTGTGTTCCTTGTAGTTCGTCGCGTGTCTTAAGATCGAAAGAGACGAAATTACACACACCAAAACCTATAATTCCCCCGCGCCAAGGAACTCCACTGAACTTCTCAGTCTACATTCTCCATTCTACATTTTCTACTTCACATACTGATACAAACAAACATACATACATCCTCATATTTATACCAGGTGAAGACGGTAACCCACCTTTCTCCATTCCATGGAATGCGAATGCACCAAAAAAGAAAGAAAGAAAGGAATCAGGCTAAGTAAAGGATGTAGATGCTATTTAGTTGATTGTATGTTTCATCTACCTTGCAGATAGCTATGTGAACTCATGGAGTACATACAAATATCGTACACACACAAACACGTTGCACACTTTCCCCGTTTACTTGACACACGGACATATCTTAGATTGCATGCTCCTCGTATACCTACTAAATACACCCCTAGTATTTTCCTCCATGCTACATTACATGTATACGTGGAAATTGTGGCAAACTGCAAACTATACAGTCAGAGAGAGAGAGAGAGAGAGAGAGAGAGAGAGAGAGAGAGAGAGAGAGTGAGAGAGAAAATGTTTGGGAAGGAAATTTTGTATAGAAAATAGAAACTGAAATGATACCCGTAGTAAGTTGTGAGGTTGTGACTAAGAGCATTGTCGCACGTAGGCGTCCTCAACTTGGGGTTTGTGAGAAGAATTGGAATGCCCTGTCATGATAGACTAGGAAACTCTCTCTTCCTCTCTCTCTCATACTATATTTCTCTGGGTTAGGTTTGTTTTTTCACCACCACCACTACTACTACTACTACTACTACTATTACCACGACCAAGACTATGTATGTCATCGTTGTCAGGTTGTAGATGGGAAAGGTAGGTGTTAACGGCTGGTCTGAATGGTCGTAGGTCTCTGTATGCACACGAATAAGGTAAAGAGAGAGAGAGAGAGAGAGAGAGAGAGAGGAAAAATAAAGGGTGTTTTGGAAAGGTGGAAGTAGAAGTAGAGAAAAAATGCTCGTACAACATGAACAACTCATAAAACCACCACCCTGAGATGGAAAAATTAACTCTCACGAAGGTGGTGAATGGTACCGCTCAGATAAATTAAGACACGTACTCTCTCTCTTTCTCTCTCTCTCTCTGTCTCGTTCTATCTGTTGTCTCTAAATATTGGAGAATGCTTGGACTAGAGTCGAAATTGGAAGCTCAGAACTCGTGAAATTCGTTCCTATGGTATGTATATATATGTATTTCTAGTCCCAGTTTACTGGATATACGATATGATATGGAATGAAATAGCTCTGCGACCGACAGCCACTTCCGTCCCACCGCAATCACTCGACATTTTTCCATGTTCTCATCAGAGCTGGAGGACGGAAAGCTTTATTCTTTTACCGACTCTACGTGAACCACCAACAAAATAAATTCCATAAAGCAGTCCACAGGCAGACAGAGAAAGACAGAGCGAGAGTGAGAGAGAGAGACAGAGACAGACAGACAAAGAGATAGTGGAGGAAAAAATAAAAGGGAAAGATGCTGACGAGAAGAGAGGATGAAGGAAGGGGAAAAGCTCACGGGGGAAGGAATTACGGCCCCGGACGCTTATTAGGAATTATACGTGAGAAACAGGAATTTTTACTGTGATTATCGTCAATCTTGGAGAGGGTCGTCTATATATAGTTGCTTAGTCGAGGTCGAGAGCATCACAGAGTTAATAGCAAGGACTTGGAATAATATCATTAAAGTATATAGTGGACCATATAGAGAGGGAGGGAAAAGTATTCTCATGGTCATTATTATGCAATCATGGAGCGGAGGCTGACGACAGAAGAGGACATTTCAATAAAATACTAGTACGGAAAATTTATTAAGAGAGAGAGAGAGCCAGAAAGCCAGAAAGCCAGAAAGAGAGAGAGAGAGAGATGGGAAATGTGAGAAAGTGCGGCGGATTGAATTCAACCTGAATGATAGGAAACCCATGAATACACAATAGATGACCGGCGACCAGCTCTGAGGGTATAAAACTTTTTCTCGTTTTGACTCGACATCTTTCTCTTTCTCCGTCTCTCTCCTTCTCTCTCTCTCTCTCTTTCTCTCTGTCATGTATAGGGGAAAAAGTCAAAAGTATTCAAGCAAGCTTGTTGGTTTTTCGACTAGTTTACAATGTGGGATGACCATGACTTGCTTGCATATGGAGGAAACTACATATATACGCTGTTTTATATTTTATAGGGTGGGATAGAATAACGTAATAGATACACAAAAGAAATGTAATGTAATGTGGGATGTGGTGGAGAGTTTGAGAGTTACAGAGCTGAAGGGAGGATGAACGGAGGGAAAGAGAAGCCAAGAATAGAAGGTGAAAGTTTGTCTAGTTTGTGTGTAAAGAACTCGAGAGTTGGTTGCAAAGAGGATTTTTTTTTCGCAAGTCTTGCACAAAATTTGAATCGGAATCATTTCATCGTCGGAACATCCAGAGCTTTTCCTGTGGGACGACCAACGGACCGACCACAGAGAAAGAGAAATGGAGAATGGTCACATTCTTATAGAAAAGGTCATCCGTGGAGACCACTACCACATCACTAGTCACCGATGACCGTCCCATCCTCTTTGAATGCAAATATTTTCACATCGAATTGTGTTTGCTGTCTTTCACATGCACACATACCCGCACACACACACACACACACAACCCAATAGAATCGAAAGAAGAGGAAAAACTTTTCTCCCGATAGCTTCGTTCTAAGTTATGATTTCCTGAAAAGTTCTTCATTCTCTCCTGGCAAATGTATGTGCATTGAAACCGCCCAGTTTCCATCTCTTTCTCCCCTTCCAAATCCACTATATTCATCCCAACCAAATTATGTCCGGAGAAAATATCTACATATGATTCTTCACTATTGCTATTAGATAGCAATGAAAATGGACATTCCCCATCCTCATGTATGTTTTCCATGTCCAAAATCCGGATTACATACTAACAATAGTCACCAAGTAGTTTATTCACCTTCATTTCCAATACGATGAACTTTGTTGACGGAAATCTTTGACAAAAATCCCTCCTATTTTTTTTTAAATTGCGTGTTCTTTTGGATTTTAAAGTACGGATTACACAATCTTTTTTTTGTCAGTCATGAATGAAGATTACACATGTAAGGTTACAAATTACGAAATGAGATCAGAAAAGGGTGGAGAAAAGAGAAAAGAAGAATGAGGAGATTTGTTTTCTCGACTCGGTTCATGAGATATTTCACATGAAGGAACCAAGTCCATTTGTACACACACACAGTATGAGCCATGAGCCATATCCCATGTATACTTTTGACTGGAGAAGAAGGAAAAGAAGAAGAAGAAGAAGAAGAAGAGGAGAAAAACTTACTCGGAGCGATGTATGTCTCGAGGTAAACGATTAAGGAGGAAGCTCTGTGTGAATTTTGTTTTCTCTCTACAAGAGTATTACATGAACGACGATGGGGTCGTCTAGATTCAAGAAGAAGCCAAAAAGCTTCTTAAGGGCCTATATGATGTGCTCATTTTGAGTCGTACATGCACATGCGACGATGCGGAAATTCCCTTGACGGCCCTTTCCCTCTCAACCCACACATACACACACACACACGCTCATATCCACACACACATACGATATTGTATGTTCCTCACGTGAAATCTGTCCGTCCAGCTATTTTCTTACTTTCTTTATCCACTACCTTCTTTTCTCCTTCCTCCTCTCCCATTACTACTCGTTTTCCTGGCTTTCCCACTGCCAAAATTAATTTTTCCCTCTCCTTTTTCTCCTCGTTTTTTTCTATTTCTTTTTCCTCCTCCTCCTCTTTTTTCCTGTGGAAGTTAAAGAGAGTGCAGTTTGTAACCCTTTTTGACGCTCTACAGCTCTGCCCTTGTATGCGGAAACACGGACAAACACATACATTCTACATTCTACAGAGGACTGTAGAATGTTAGAAGCCAACAAAATAACGGTAGGTAATATAATGTTGCGATATAGTTTGAAACGAGCAAGTTTACCTTCACATTATTTCATCCAACCATCGTATCACGATTGCCGTGTTCTCAACTCCTGCACGTTTCGTTTCAACCTTCCCCCGTTTCCTTCCTTGCCAATTCCATTGTCCCTAACCCCTCCGTTCGTTGCAAAAGTGAAAACCCTTACATTGTCGAGTACACAGATCACACACACACACACACACACATTCTACAACAGCTACTGTACAGTGCATCAGCAACAAAACACATCAAATTATGTACATCAACTTACACTAAAATTTCTCTCTCTCTCGCTCTCTCTCTCAATTTCACCATCTTCACCCTACCAACGAACCAAACGCAGGGAAACCAACCTTCATAGGTTGTACACACGCATAGGCTCCTTATTATATATAACATATATAATATACTAGACTAGACGAAGGACGGGAAAGAGTGAAATCCCTATTGTTCGTTTGTCGACCGACTCATTCTTCTGATGTATCGAGAAAAGTAAACCCCGACTTCACTCCCATTGTGTGTCATTACCAGAAGAGCATTCCTCCACACACACACAGACACACACACAGGCACAGTCACAAAATCTTCACTGGTCATGTAACGGTTTCCTTTCCTTTCCTCCTCTCATCCAATCTTGTAGGGACAGGACAGACACTCTTCTTAAGTTATTCTATCTACGTCAACTTCTACTTGTCTCAACTTTGTATTTTCTCTCTCTTTCTCTCTCTCTCTTGCTCTCTATTCGTCTCTGTGCGGGGTCAATAAGAAAATGAGGATGTTGACGGGATAGAAAGGCTATCGACATTGGAATTGGAAGGTAGACTGTACTGAACTATGTTGTAGATTACTGTAGATACATATACAATACGATACATGATGATGATGATGATGAATGCGGAAAAGAAAGAGTGAAGGCGGAACGTGTAAAAGGACCTGAAAACTTTGTTGTCATCCAATTGAGATGAGTGCTGTGTTTGGCTTTGAGAACCTCATCTGAGAATACGTTAACGACTCATGCATGGTCAGTAAGAAGATTTGAGTCGTTGGTCCATCGTCTCTCCCTCTCTCTCTCTCTCTCTCTCTCGTCCCTTGTTGCATCTCTTGCTATTGAGTACATGAGGATATTTGAGTTTATTGAGTTAGAGGAGTGAGGACACGTTCGTTCTCTCCATGTACATGTGCAGCAGGTCTGGGAACAAAGGGCTGCAAAATCATCTCGGGAACAAAACACACACACAAGTGACATAAGGAACCTTTCATACTTGATTTCCTCACGAGAGACAGACGTATAGATGAAAACTGTACAGCCATTGCCTTTGACGCTCCTCTAGCTTTGATTTCCTCTCCTTGTTCTTGTTGGACAGACTTTGTCGTTGGAGTTTTGACTGTGAGAACACAGACTCATAACGCAGACTTGTTCTTGTTCTATCTTGTAAGTGGATTGGGAGAAAGTACAAGCGAAAGTCGACGAATGTGAGAAATGAAGAGGAAAACGGGAATTTTGGTTGGATGGACGTCTGTGTGTGTGTGATTGTGTGTATGTGTGTGGGAAGTGTGGGTTTAGTATGGTGTGGTGTGGTGCGTGCGGTGGTTCGTTCTTGTATATACAGAATGAAAATCGAATCAGAGTTAAAAGAGTAGAATCAGTGTTGGTCCATGTATTAATTAGGTAATTGGAATTGCACACACTTGAAAAGATCTATAGATCTATTCAGAGGGGGTAAAGACAGCGAGAGAGAGAGAGAGAGAGAAAGTAAGAGAATGCGAGAGTTGCAGTGTCATTTGAGGCGACAACATGGGATTAAACGATGAAAGGACAGTTGAACAGTGTTACAAGTTACATGGACGAGAGAGAACCAACAACCAACAACCAACGACCACGAGGTCCAAAAGTCCAAAAAAACGACGGTGAGGACGACGTCACGAAGTAACATACACAAATACAATACACACATCCACACTGTCTATACTCACATGTCGAGTCAACATTGAAACGTTGAGCTGACACATTGACGATACTTTAAGCCACCGGGAGTTTTCATTGGGAGCAAAGGGGAAACCTAAATTGAGTGATTTTCGTTTCTGTCCAAAAAAAGCTCTCAATAAAAGTCTCGTCTTTTTATAAATACATATAAAATACATATAAAGATATTTTCACAATGTACAAACATACAAATACACATAGGTACAAAGCCTAAACTCAACTCGAATACCTTGCCATACCATACCATACTTTCATCAACATCAACATGAGCCAGTACCAAGGAGGACCAGGACCCACAAACACACACACACACTCATACACATACACAAAATCCATTCACTCGCACATTGCACTCACATACGGAATCGAAACACGCAGAGATCTCCCCCTCCCCCCAAAAAATCTTGTCAGGCAAGAAAATAATGTCCCTTGACTTTTATATAACCTCTCGTGAGAATTGCCAAAATCCCAATGTGTTCCTATACATAGCCAACTTTTTTTTCGTTTTTTTTTTACAAAACTTTTTATTTACCTATTGCACGTAGAGCAATGTAATGTGTCACATATATCTGTTGGGAAAGAGCCTATTACCACTAGAGCGGCTGGCTTTAAAACTAGAATCCTTCGTTTTCTCTCCATTCTCCATTTCTATTCTCCACTATCATAGATTTCCGTCCAGGCTGTATGATTGTACAGTAAACTTGTGTGCTTGCCTCCTCACTCTCTCCTATAACTATGGACTAAACAGAACGACAGACAGAGAGAAAGAGAGTACGAGAAAAAATAGAGTAGTCAAAAAAAAGGTCATGGGAAAACTAAATACTAAATGTTGGGATAGAGTAAAAAGAAATAGAAAGTATTGGCAGTCATAAAAACTCTATAGGTTTCCTCTCTCTCTCTCTCTTTTTCTCCATCCTGGACAACATATGAAAAAGTTCCACTTGTGATATCTATCATCATAACTGTAGATAATAATTCGCTCGTTAATGTCAATGAATCAATATTATATGAGCTTTAGACGAGTCTTCAAGAGCGTCGCCATCCAAAAGAGACGCCTTGTCATTTCATATTGCCTTCTCATATTATTATTACATTGCGATATTGATGATGATGGTAGAAGTACTACTCGGCCAGTCACACACACATACATACATATATAAACACACATGTGTACTGTGACAAAAAAAAATCGAGGGAAAACCTTTAATATTGAGCCATCGACGAGGACTGATCGTGAGTAGTGAATACGGAGATGAATGCGACGGACCGTTCCTTTTCCTTTTCCTTTTACACACACAACTGTGATGGGCTTCTCCGATTCTGTGTATGTATGGTATGTGTGTGTAAAGTGTAAACGTAAACGAGAAGAATGGGAAGGCGGGAGAGAGGGGTGATGGGCCAAGTTACGATGGAAAATATATATGAACGTTTCTCGGCTCTCTCGTTTCTCTCTCTCTCCGATTTTGAATTGGACTTGGATTTCAAAGCCGATTCCAACGGCTCTCTCTCTCTCTCTCTCACTCTGTCTTTCCTTCTGTCTCCACCCCTATGAAAACATATCGTGCTCGAATCTCGTATATCTACATGTACGATGGAGTATGAGAGAGAGAGAGAGAGAGCCGTGGAAGACAAATTCCCCACCTGCTCGAACAACTCGACGACTAATCATTTCTAACATGTAACCCAAAGAACAGAGAGAGAGAGAGAGAGACATCACGTCTTTCACGGAATATCAACCATGCGGTCTAACCCTAATCTAACGATAAGTAAACTCCACGGTTTATTGTCAAATTAAATCCCTGGACTCTACCTCATTCATTATAGACAAACAAATTTTAAATATGTAATTTCTTGGATTTCCTTTTCCCCTCCAGTCTTCCAGCCTTTAAGGATTGTCAATGCATTCATGAACAGATTATGACTAAACAACTCAACTAATTAGTAATCACAGGTTGTTATGGGAGAGTCTAAATTAATAACAAGAATAATGCAAACTGACTGGATCTCAAGTTGTTCAAACTTTTATTCTTCTTCGCGTGCTTGTATGTACGGATATTACAAATATAAAAATGTAATTGGTAAAAGATAATGATAAATAATAGAATCGAGAGATATCTATTATAGAAATCCGTACAATCAAATTACATTGACAGATTACAGAATTATTATATTTTTCCACGGCTCCCACGACTAAGGAAAGGGAAGAGAAAGTGGTAGAGAGAATGAAAGAATGAGAACTGAACAACCCTTTCTTGTCTGTCGTATCCCTCCAGAATGTTTTTATATGGAAGGATAGATGGATGAAATGAAAGTCATGTCGAGTCAGGTTTGGAGTTTACCAATCGAGGAGGCATTTTGTGTGTAGGTGTAGGATGTGGATAGTTTAGGTTAGATGAAAAACATAGCTAAGACCGTCACTACTACTTAGATAACTTACGTTAGACATGACAAGAGAGCTTGCTTGCCTGGGAAAAAAGTTGAACGAAATGATTAATATCCGTAAGTTAAAAACTGGGATTTTTTCTGGAGCTTTCCTGCCCTCAACTCTCATATCACAATATGATCGGATATGAGAGAGGTTCGTCGACAGATAGAGAGTAAGAGAGAAAGAGATAGTTAGGTGGAGATTGCCGTCTACCTTACGTATCCAAGTGAACCAAGAAGAAAAAGAAGAAGAAGGAACGTATATGAGTGTATGTATGTACATGTGAGTGTGTGTGAGTGTGTGTTCGGGATACTCAGAGTATCTGAACTCGTTAAATTTAAGTGTCGTTACTATGTTTACACACGTACTAACTGCCAGATCGAGGGAGACATGTAAAAAGAATTTCGCAGGATTTTCCAACGCTCTCTCTCCCTACACCCAACTTCTCCTTAGGTTTAGTTTGAGCTTGAGGAGCGCTGATTTATTTTGAAATACATCAGATCTTTTCACACATGAGCATATGATGAGTCTCCTCCAACTTCTAATTCAACTTCAATGCACTTATTCATGATTTTGACCCTTTTCCCTCTTCCTCTCTCTCTCCCTCTCTCTTCCTCTCCTTCAAAATCCCATCGTGCTTTCTCCCTCCCTTCATCCGTGTCTAAACGATAAAGCTCAGGTAGAGGAGTGTGTAAGTGTGTGTGTGTGTGTTCGTATATGCGAGATGGGTGAAGCTCGTCATGTAATCGTAAGTTTTCTTGTGTATATTTGTGTGGGGGTGTGTGAATGGTATGTGTGTGGATTTGGCGAGAGAATCTTCTCTGATAATGATTTAACTGGAAAATCTGAGCTGCATAATACACATGGACATTAACATATTGTATTCATACTCCATCCTTTACGACTTGTTAAAACGTCATGAAAATTTCCAAGTGAATTTTTAACTTGACTCTCTCTCTCTCTCTCACTTTCTCTTACTTTCTTTCTGACATGAACTATCTTCGAATTACCCCAGTGAAAACTTGACTCACTTTCACAGGGAAAAGGAAAAGGAAAAGGAAGACGAAGGAAAGAAAACTTTTTAACAGAGAGTCCTGTACTACTGAGAGAATTTTCTTGTAAATCATACTAAAGTTTTGAACGTTCCCATAAATAATTTACATGGAAACTAAAAAATGTTTCATGCTAACTACTTGCATGATTTAATTGCTCTACATGTAAGATTCATTTAATATACCTGGAAAGTTTTGTTTGGAAATTTTGAGTTTCAACTTAAATGAACGCATAGAGAAAAAAAACGGAGAATCATAAGAACCTTGTAAACAACTTAGCCTTTTATATATAATGCAAAATATAATAAAATAAAATATTCCACGTTTCTGAGTGAGAATCCTCGCATGACTTCAAACAAAAAGGGCAAAACTTAACACATGCAATTTTTCCGAAAGGGAAAACAAGGGAAAAGGGCAAAAATTACATGAAGGATGTAAAAAGGCGTGAAGATGAAGTCTCCCTTCAAGTCTAACAACAAAAATTGACAATCTGTATAAACAGTCAAAAATTTTGCATACTGAATTCTGAATTTCAAAAAAACTCTTCTCCAAAACGTAGAAACCGTCCGTGACTAACTGGATGAACTAGGCTGATTTTGTGTTCGAAAAGAAAGGGAAAAGGAAGGAGAATTTAAATATCCTTTTGGTTGTTGGCTGAAGGGCTGAAGGAGAAAGGAAAGAGAGAGAAAAAAGGTAAAGGGAAAGTAAAGAGAGCGAGGGAAAGCTGGTCAATGACATAAATTGTCTTTAAGAATGCAAAACCATTTCATTGAGCATTCAGTGGCAATTGAAAATTGAAAAATATTCAAAGTAGCCCCATAGTTATCAGTCGTTCCCCATCTCCCATAGTTAGACTCTAACTCAGACGCTCCTGACTTTCAACAAGGTGTGGAAATGGAGAGAGAGAAAAAAGATCTGTGTAACAAACGTGTGTGTGTGTGTCTGAAGACATGTCGACTTTGACTGTGGCTTCTACTGAGCCTCTTACTTAAACGATAGAGAGAAGTCAAAAAGGAATTTAGACAGAAAGAGAGAGAGAGAGAGAGAGCGATGGAGGGTACAAAGATGTATAGTGTGGTAAGTACATTTGGGTAAGGGATGGAACATGGAATGCATCATCATCGTCCTTCTTCTTCTTTTTTTTCGCTTTTTCTTCTTTCTCTGACGCCGGCTGGAAGAATACGAATATTTTCCATTCATCTCAGGTTCTCCCCTTGACTCTAGTACTCTCTTTTTCACTCAGCCTCTTTTTTCCCCTTTACACACAGTCAAACATTCAAACACCTTTCCCTTTTTTTTCCGGCTTTTGCATAGATTCTCTCATGTGATGTGAGCTGGAGCTGGAGCTGTATATAGTTTGGAGTTTGAAGCTGCCAAATGTAATGCGGTTTTGGGTTTGGGCATCCTTTTTTTTACCCACGCTTTCTCATCCCCTCACATTTTTCACATTTACACAATGTTACATTCTTACATTCTCACTTGCATTCACTTGTTACATTTACTACAGCTATACTCCCAACCACCGACCCTTTCCTTTCCCTTTTTACACACCTTTTTTGCATATTTCAACATTTCGACAAGTCTTTGTGTGTCTGTGTGTGTGTGTGTTCTCTCAGTTCTTTACCTATCAGACCAGCACCTGCTTCTTCACTTTATCCCATCATATACACTCATTCGGCCTACAATCGTACTCGTATTCTTCGTACTCACTCACTCACTCACTCACCATTTCACACTTACAACCATGCAAAAAATGGGGGGAATATACAGATATTCGGGTTGCTTTCCCTACCTTGCGGATCTAGGTGCATAAACTCGTTTTACTAACTTGCACTTAAGTAGGTTGTAGCTGGGAACTACCAAGATTCGATCTCTCGCTCTCTCTCTCCCTCTTTCTCCGTGTCTCTAACTCTGTACCCACAGTAAAGATACTTGAAATTTTAGGATTCTGATGCGGATGTCGTTGTCCATGTCTATATGTAGAGTGAACATGTATACTGACGATGCTAGTGGTCCATGGACCACAAAAAATACCAACTGTAAAACTTTCCTTGGACTTTTCCCTTTCTCTCTCTCTCTCTCTCTCTCTCTCTCACTCCCTGGGAACTTTTTAACTCTACAAATGCCTTCAAGTCATGTCATGTCGTGAATACATTTAAAGTTTCCCAAAGGGCTCCCCCTACAACTACAGTAGAATTCTCCACCAATGTGTGTGTGTGTACAGCCACAGTCATACTTCTTCTCCTCGGTTTTCATTTTCATTTTCACTTTCGTCTTCGTCTTCGTCTTGTTCGTCTTCGTCTTCCAAAACTGGAACTTTCACAGAGGATGCCATGGCCATGGAAATGTGTATTTCATACGGAGGGAAGAAAGTTATGTGGGGAGAGCATCATACAGGGTCAGACTTGGAGTCAGTGTTGAGTGTTGTTGTATTATAAAGTAGTTGGAGTATTTTGAGTATTCGAGTATTGTGGTCCTAGTTACTGATCTATGTGGAAAATATGAAGGAAAGAGAGAGATTCTGAACCTCCTTTTAAAATCCACATTAAAGAAAGGGCAATGAGTCTGTGTCTCTGTGTGTGTGTGTGTGTTAGATCTAAAGTGTGTACAGTGTACAAGCTACAGCTGTTACTGTGACACTAACTGAGGTTCAAGACACTCACCCAGAGACAAAAACACATTATATGAAAATTTATAAATAAAATAAATTAATTCTAACACAGTCTGCCATGATAACCTCTTGCTCTTCCCTGTACTCTCTCTCTCTTTCTCTCTCTTTCCTCATTCTCCACAATTCATTTCTTCTTGGTGTTCTCCTCCTCCTTCATTTTCATTTTCATATTCAGAGAGAGAGAAGAGAAATACAAACGAATTTCTAACACCACGCTATACCGTGCCATACCAAACAAAACAAAATGAAATGAAGCTCTGACTGAGAAATAAAGAAGTGTTTGTAGATGTAGATGAAGAACATGGAGGATGCGGGAGTAAGAGATGAGATTTCTCTCTCTCTCATAGAACAAGAAGAAGCAGAGTAATATTTAACTATCTACGGTTTTACCCTCAGTTGAAATTGCCAGTCACAACTCGTATGTCATCATAAGTATAATAAAATAGCATATTGTACACTCTAGGAAAAACTCAAGAGTCACTTGGTTTCCCTTTCCCCTGTGTTAAAGTGTGCATTTCACCATTTGCATGTTGCCCCAATCCCCACCACTCGCCGTTCAGCTCCCAAGTTTATCAAGCTGAGAGTCCAAAAGAGAGGGAGAGAGAACAACAAGCTTTGAACCATAAGTCATGTTGAGAAAGAGAGAGAGAGAGAAAGGGAGAGAGAGGTGTAAGCAATATATTATTATTGCAGATTGTACAATGAGAATAATAAGAAATTGTGGACTACTGTGTTGTCATGTACATAGTTGGATTTTATGACTCTAATACCTGTAACTTGTCATTGGGAATTTCAACTTTTGTGTACAATCTCATTTTAGATTAGATTGTAAAATCAAATCAGTTTCTATACTGTTTGCGTTTGGCAACAGAAAGAAAATAGAAAATCCTTTCGTGTCTATTGTTTTTTAGCATTTACTATTTCCTTGATGTATAATTCTTGTTTGGATTTGACTTTGAAGAATGAAAATTATTACGAAATAAGAAGGAGAAATTGGAGAAAGAGAGAGAGAGAGAGAAAGTGAGGGAAAGAGTGTTGAGTGTAAAAGATTTCCTTTTTGGTTTTGTTTTCGTAATATTTAGTTTGTAAATTTGAAGGGAAACGGTAGTAGCAGATGCTGGCAGTGTTACTCTTACCCTGTCCATGTACAACCGTTAGTAATAGGATTTCTATATGAGAACGGGATTGTCGTGGAAGAAGAGAAAAGAAAAGGAATAAATAATGATGATGGTATAGAGAATAGAGAGAGTAAGTTCAGTTATATACACATTGAAAATATAGACTGGTCGCGTTGCAACTCCGACGACGACTGAGTTTTCAGTTTATAGTCGCTCCTATAAGTTTTACGAGAAGTACATCTGATAGAAGTTGACGAGAATACTCTCTTTCTTTCTCATTCTCGGCACTCTTTCACAGCCGTTTTCCCTAGTACAACTCACTTTACACTTTTGACTCGAAAACGGAGAAACTGCATTCTCCACAAGAATAATTCTGATCTGGCAATGAACGACCATGAGGTTCAAAAAGTCAGTGAATTCCGTCATTGAAAAAGACGTTACAGTTCCCCAAACTCACAAGGATCAATGCAATCATCATGAGAAAGTGAGTGAAAGAGAGAATTATTATGAGGACAAAACGAGAGAGAAAAGAGTCTAGAAACTGGTAGGTACTTGGATGGATAAATTCAACGGGTGGAAAGAGAGAGAGAAAGAGGAAGAGAAAGAGCTCCAAAAACTGGAACCAAAACCCAGACCCAGGACCTGAAGGAAAAGGAAAAGGAGCGGCGGCAGTTCATGGAGAAAAGAGTCACTCGGTGCGAAGCAAATGAGCCAGAAAATTTTAGTATCGAACCAAATGTTCGTCTTGATGCCATATTGGCTCATGACTTGATTGTCTTGGCTTATTTATTCTGATCCGTTTATGAATATCAATTTTCACCCTGTTCTCGTCCAACGGATCTCGAGAAACGCAGAGACGACGCTTATGTATTTTGTATCGTAATGTAACAGCAGCAGTACAAACTGAGCACAGAGCTCTCACTCTCTCTCTCTCTTCTTACATATAAATGTATACATTCCACCATGCACAAAAACACACAATAATAAAGACCGTTTTGAATTTCTAACAAGTGTATATATATTGCTAGAGAGATTTCACTTTTATCCTGTTGCCTTGTCTGTCCTGTATTGGATTTGGATTCTCAGTCAAGCTGCTACTGCTACTGCTGTTCCATTTATTCATGTATATATATTTGTATATAAAAATGGGAAAAAATTACTCATATACTTGTTTGTGTAATGTCTAGCTTGTACTCCCCCCTCCCCCTCCCCTTTCTTTTTGTCGTTGTTGAACCTGGGGAAACATGTGACTTGTTGTTGTTTTCTTTGTTTCTTCAATACTTTTTTTGATACTCTTTTTTTACATGTATTAAAAAGTGAAATTGGAGGGTTACCCTCGAATTTACAGAATAATCCAGTGCAGAGAGGAATTCTTGTAGTTTCCGTTGTCGTCTACGTCAATATATATTTGTATATATATTTGAAATTCCCTACGACAACAAACAACATCAAATATCGAGTAAGTTGAATAACGTATCTCTGCACATGGGAAAGTCAACTTAATATGTATTTACTACTTGCGTGTAGCATCTGAGGATAAATTTAACTTCAACTCGTCTCAGAGTGAGAGCATGAGTATAAGTAAGACGTACGTCAGACTGGGAATTTGAATACGTGAAAATATTTTGTGTGGAGAAAGAGAGAAAAGGAAAAGGAGGAGGATGAGGATGAGAGATGTAGAATTTGGAATTTTGGAATGTGTCATGTGTCAAATCACTTTCACATTTATGCCGTCCTCTAGTCTCTACAGATACAGATAGAAAAAGCAGAAGAAGACGAGCATTTACGTAATAATAATTTGCGTAACATCCTGCTCATTCGACAATCACTTTCCTCTACACAAATCCCCATGAAATTCTGAAATAATTCCAACACTTCATGTGTCTCTTTTTGTTGCGAGTTTTCCTCCGCCCAAAAGAAAGAGAAATGTTTTGAATTTTGAATCTAGTTCAAGATGGGAAATGGGAAAGAGAGAGTGAGAGAATTTTACCCTTCCTTCTTTTGAGAACGAAAGTCTCGGATTAACCCCGTCACTTTTGATGTGAACGCACTTTGTAGCATTAGCATGTAATTTCTAACTCTATCTGTATATATTCTGTATTCAATTGTCTGTACATTTTTAACTTTTAACCTACTTTACTACCATTTAAGATTTTGTTTTTTGTTTAGGTTTTTGCGCTTGTTCTTTAAAGTCTAATTAATTTGTCATGATCTGTACAGTTTGTAAAATGTTTCGTTGTTTCATTTTTTTTGTAAAGAACTTTTTATACTAGCTAAAAACTTTTCTCATTGAGAAATCAATATGTATGGTAGAATAGAGACGAGATAAAATGGGAACGTTTTGTTTCGAAGAGATGGAACATGGAGCAAGATGTCCATTTTAGAAAATATTTCCTGGCCATTTTTGATTTGCTTATTTTTTAATTGCTTTCAAATTTGAACTATTATTTGGAAATTTCTTCTTACCTTCACGGATGATTCAGTTTTGGATTTGGAACTTCAAAGTGCGGCAGAATCACGAATGGGTGAAGGAGAGTAAGAAATGAGCACAATTCTTATAATGTGGGGAGAGTAAACCAAAGCAGAAGCGCTCTGAGAGCCTTCGCAATGAGGGTTGAAGACACCAATCCCAATTTTTGTTTTCTATCTTCCCGTTTATTAAATTTTCTATAGTTCACTGTCTTTGTTTAGTAATTTGTATAGATTTCTGTCCTTCTATTCAATTCGACTCACAAGTAGTTGCTCCTCTTGTACAAAACTTAATTTGGTCCATTGAAATGGCTGACGAAATGATGAAGAAACATCAAATCCGGAATCCAAATGAATGTAATTTGCTCTGTTTTTTTACTGTCAATTCGTCCAAGTCCACGTAAAAATGTTAAAAGAGTTGAAAGAAAAACACGAGGAACGTGTAATGTGAGTTGGTTTCAGCTCGGTTTGTGGTCCAAAAAAAAAAATTACTCTGACCTTAATTTGGGTGATTTTGACAAGTCGAGAGTAAGAAAGATTCTCACGTACTGACACCTCCAGATAATTAGCACCACGGAAAGTTCTAAATGAGATTTCCTCTCCCTTTTTTTTTTTTTAGGGGGAACTCTTATTTTTCCCTTCTTGCAATCTCCTTTTTTTCCTTTACTTTTTTTTTTTTACTTGGGGTTACTTGGTGCAAGTCTTCATTGGACGTTGATTTGATAGAAAATTCTACACCTTTCCTTGTGAATATTTCCTTGTTAAATGAATGATTGAACTGGGATGAGATTGCACATGATTGTATTTGTATACAATGTCCAAGAAATATGTCCCAATGCTTGTACGTTACTCGTTGCTCTCCTCTCAAATATGATCAAGGAATGGAATTGTATTTGTGAGAGCGTATAGTGTGAGAGGAAGGAAAGAACGAACGGCGGCAGGGAAACGGCAAACGTTGAACGTGTGTGCACGCGGGGGGTTGAATTTTGAGATCGAGTAGTCGAGTGTGTATAGAAGTTGTGAATGAAATGTTGGTGGTGGTGGTTGGTTTGCTCGCCTCGCAAGATGGATAGGCAGTAGGCAGTAGTAGGCAGCGAGAAACGGAGGGAGAGAAAGAGAGAGAGAGAGAGTGAGCAAAAGAGAAAGAGGAGAGAAGAGCGAGTGCGGGGTTTGCTTGCGACACGAATCACGTCTAGAACGTGAATACTGAGTCTATTCGGGGGAAGCTGAGCTCTTAAGATGGTTCGTGGAAGGAAAAAAGGAGAGGAAAGAGATGTGGTAGTTCCCGTCGAGGTAGGAAACTCATAGCAAATACTTATTTTACCCCGAAAACTTCCCTTCTTTCTCTTTCCCTTTCTGACTCTCTTTCCCTTTCTGACTCTCTTTCTCTCTCTCTCTCTCTCCTTCTCGCTGTCTCTCTTACTGCTGCTGTTTCTATTTCTCGTCTTGGTCTTTCGGGTGAGTGGTGGTAAAAGGGAGAAACAGATATACAAAAGAGATAAAGTTGAGCTCTGAGCCGCACACCAACAATGCATCATTGCACAACAATACCCTGTCATTGAGCCCCTCGCTCTCTTTCTCTTTCTCTCTCTATTTTCTTTCTTTCTCCATTTCTCCGTCTCCATGTTAAATGTGCATATGTGTGTGTGTGTGTGTATGTGTGGAAGGCGAGTCCGTATTGTGTTATTTACTGTCCATATACACACGGAATTCCCACTGTCGACTGTCTACCTCTTCCTATCGTGAAATCAACCTAATTTTTTCCCTTTCCCTCTCTTCTCGCTCTTTCTCTTTCTCTCCCATGAATTTCCAGCTATTTATTATTACGAGTCGCATTATCATTACATTAACTTGTCATCATTTTATCTCCTCTCGAGTTTATCTTTCTACATAATATCCATATATTTTAGTGGGGGATTTACAATGCTGCGTGTCCCTACTCTTCTCTACAGATATGTATTATCCCCCATTCACTTTTGTATTTTTATTACAATGTGTCTTTTGAATATACACTCTCAAATCACTGTACCAGTGTAGAAGGGAATTTCACCAAATAGTTTTATGTTTCTCAATCTCAATCGTTTTGACTTTGACTTTTTTTCCCTTGGATTATTGTGATACAGTTTTGAGATTTTTATTGTTGAGAATCTCAGTACAATTGAAGACAGTCGATGTGAAGGGAAATGGATTATTATTAGGGCTTTATTTTTTAGCTCTATGGATTTTGGATGGGGTATAAAGATTTAATGGGTCAAATTGAAAGCGGAGATTTCAGGTGGGATTCATCATGGGATGGAGAGGGTGAGAGAGCGACAGAGAGAGAGAGACAGAGAAAGAGAAAGAGAGTGACCATCAATCAAAAGAGAAATGTGAGGGTACCAAAAAATAGAGGATGGTGGTGAGGAGTAAATTGTTAATACATGTCAATCCCGGATGAAATTGTTGTGTGACATGAGATTGACTAAGACTTTGGGGACTTTCTAACCTCTCTTGTACTTGTCTGGAGAGTCTCCAGCTAATGCTACTGGTCTTCTTCTTCTTCTTCTTTCTCTTCGTCTTTTGGGTTTTTACTGCACTTGTGTGTATTCAGTGTGCATTTTTTCTTTCCTCCTCCTTTTGCTCTCTCTCTAATTCTTACTCTGTTTGCCCTCGACTGGGAAATCCTTCGAGGTATGTTCAAACGTTGAACGACAGGAGCGAAAGGTGGAAAAGCAACTCCGAAAACACCACATCGTTTTTACATTCACACACACACTCTCTCTCTCACTCCTCTACTTCGTTCTCATTCTCTCCCTCTCTCTCTCTCTCTGGATTGTAGACTCTGCACAGCCATAATCATATGTACATTCGTGGATGTAAACGGAGAAGCTTTTATTCCTTTGTCATTGTCGGGGTTTTCAAGTATTTTACTCCAGCCCATGTATTTCTCCCAAGGTGTGACAGACAGAGTACCTTCAGTGGAATGTTTTCCATGTTTCTTTCCCCTGAAGAACTTTTCACAGTCCTTTGAAGAAACATTTTTTTCCTTTTTACATACCCCAACCGAAAAAAAAAAAATTACATTTGAAATTCTGTCGTAATTTAAAAGCGATTCGCTCTTCCTCTGCTTCCTTCAATCACATGATTCTCCAGACCTGCCATGAACCTTTCCACATACTTTCCTCACGTTTTACAATTCTTATCAGCAATACTAATTTCAGGCACCACATGAATTTTTTCTATTTTGATGGAGACTGTGGAATCTGATTTCAAAATGAGGATTTTGGTTTTTTTAAAAAACAATTTTGTCTTCTTCATTTTTGTTGAAAAAATCACTTCAAGTGAAACACTCCACATTTCTCACTTTTACAATGATTTCAGATCTTCCCATTTGTTTTGGTGTGAATGAGTATGCACAAAATCATTTTTCCTTCCAAGAAAAACGGATTCAAACAACTATTGAAAATGAATAAGAATAAGATAAGATGTGAGCTAGTTTGAAATATTTACTCGAACAATATTTGCCTATTTGTCAGCATTTGTGAAAGGGAGATGAAAAGGAGATGGGAACATAAGCAGGAGGGAGAGAGAGAGAGAGAGATTCGAGTACAGTATTATTAGCCAAATCTTTGGTTGAGTTGTCGCTGGAGGCTGCAACTAAATATTGCACGTCAACTCACACACACACACACACACACACAAGTCCATGATCGAGAAGCCATGACCAAAGAATTTCTTTCTCTGGTAAGGAACCGAAACCAAAATCAAAGGGAGCCATGCTAAAAAGAGTCAACAAACCTACAGATATACACGCCATCCAATGTATGTATGGGATGAATCAAAACTACACTCCATACTCCACCATGCACATGAACTGTACTGTACTGTACTGTACACACAGGCATTCATTCCATGAAGGATAAAAGAGGCAAGAGCATCCGCACCAAGTTGTACACATTTGAAATGGGCAAACGAGAGAAAGAGAAAGTGAGAGAGAGAAAGTGAGAGAGAAGGAAAAAAAATTGTGTTTTCATACCTTTAGCCATTAAAGGGGTAGTGGAACGTACATAACGGGTTCTGGTACTCGGTACTCTGACGGAGACTCTCTCCCGTACTGTCAGTAACTCGTACGGCAGTCTATTCAACAAATAAAATTCCTCCTGAGGCACGCAAAAAATTGGACAAAACTTTTCAAAAACTTTTTTTTCTACTCGAGATTTTCAGTGACTGTAAAAAGGCTCTGCCTCCACGACGCCGTCAACATCGACGTTTTCCCTCGTCTTCTCTCCCTCCTATAATTTCTTACACTTTCTAGAATTCCGAGCAATAAGACGTGAGCACATATCTCGTCTCTCTCTCTCTACATATATATCTGTATATATATATAGAAATATGTGTGTGTGTTCTCTCTGTCTACCTATAAATCCTTTTTTTCCTCGAGAAATTTCAGTCGACTGTCATATAACACGAGTCCACAAACACACACACACACAAATTCATTGAAATTATTTTGCAAACTTGCTTGTATTTTCCCTGGGAATTCACAGTTGAGCTTCATCATGGTCGTCTCGTTTGGCCAACTGTAACTGTAACTGTGCATGGTGGATCGATCCTACACAAAATTGTATTGAGTACACCATGTACAAATGTCAAGAAAAAAATTTGAAAGGCTGCTTTAATCTAAAATACACTCGTTTTTCCCCTAGATTCCTGGATTAAAGCATTTTCCCTTTCTACAAGATTACACACGGTCCTCACATTCTCTCTCTCTCTCCAACAACCATCTACAATTTAAGTATCCACAGTGTGAAGTGAAATGATGTTAGAACTTACAACCCCGTGGATGCGGATGCTCACATGGGGAGAAATCAACTGTATTTGGGTTAGAGTCTATTTCTCATTCTCTCTCTCTCTCATTTCCTTATCTGTATTAAATTTCTCTTGTCATATATAGGTAAAGTTTTTTTTTATATCCTGTACTTTCTAGACTTTTTGGTTCTAGTCAGATACGAGTACATTGAAATTGACAATGGGGACGGATATATAGAGTGAGTTTCAGTATGTGTACTCAGTATTCTGTAGGTATGCTGTGAGGATTGGGAAAAGGAAAAGAGCAGTTATTCCCGTTATTCGTTTTCCCCATTACACAAAGTAAAGTATTGTGGGATGCTAGTCAGAGTCATAGCCATAGTCAGTGAAAGAATGGACCAGATAACCAGTCAACCACAGAAAAACAATGTTTTTTCTTTCAATCTCTCTCTCTCATTCTGTCTCTGTCTCTTTCCAAGTATGTAGGTAAACCTGTCCATACTTGTAGATTAGAGAGAGAGAGAAAGAGAAAGAGCAAAAGACTCAGGTAGGACTGGGTATGTTTAAGGGAGGAATGTCTTGGTGTACTTATTATGTAAGGGCTTAGATAAAGAGACATGATGTAACTGTGAGTTAGTACAGAATATCGTATGTATAGGCGCACTGAGGAAAAGAAGACGAAGAGTCTCTCTCCGTCTATATGTGTATGTGTGTGTGCTAGAGAGAGAGAGAGAGAGAGAGAGAGAGAGAGAGAGAGAGAAAGAGTGTGTCGTGGAATTGGGGAAAGTTTTTATCTTGTCTGGTTAGGGACGAAACTTGATCATGGGTTTTAAGCTTACGTTAGCTGAATTGTTAGCACTAGGACTCTCTCCTAGTCCTTATCGGCAGAATTGGGATATGGCGCCGCCCGGAACAACATAGAATAAAAACAATTCTAGTCTTTTTCTACATCTTTCTCTTTCTCTCTCTCTCTTTCTTTCTCTTTCTCTCGTTCTCTCCTTTGCTTCGTTTGCGCTCTAGATTCTAGATTTTTAGCTATGCCTATTACCTATACGTCACCCTTGTTTTCCAATGCCTAAATGAACAGCACAATGTGCGGTGCTTCCTGCTTGAGATTGTTGACGATGCAATTTACCCCGGCTATTATAGAATGCACATAGTTTAAACTTTACAGTAGGTTTTTATTTGCATTCAGGTTTTGGTTTTGTATAATTGTATGATTGTGCAATTTTTATCTTGAAGCTTCGTTTCCATTGAGAGTTGAGAATAATCAGAATAGGTTTAAAGTTCAAACGTTGGGAGGTTGAGACGAGTGGATATTTTTAAGATGATGTGAAGAAATTTGTTGAATTTGTTGGTGGTGAATAGTGAAGAAATAAGAAATGAAGAGGGAAAGAGAGGATTGAAGAAGAATTGAAGACCTTTAAGCTTTGGTTGTGACTTTTGGCTTTGTAAAGGACAAGATCCCGGGTGAATGTTGGGTTGTTCCTGCTGCGTTTAGTTCCAAATACAAAGATTACAATACGATTCAGTTGAAATGAAATGACTCACGTCCGGAAACATCATCATCCCTTATATCTTTCTTTCTCTCTCTCTCTCTTTCTCTCTCTCGTTCTTTAGCTTTGGCTTTTACTGGTGAGAGAGAGGATGAGCAAAGTGAGTGGACTCGACGAGTCCACAACGGAGACGATGACTGAATAAAAGGACAAAAGAAAATGCTAGATTTCATTTAAGTAAGTCAGACGACGACGACGATGACGACGACGACGAGACCAGACCAAAGCCACAGTACATATCTGTAGTAAGTAGTGGGGTTTGGTGGAGTTGTAGATTATGCATGTAAAATATGCATTTTGGGGAAGGATTTGGGTTTTGAAAGGAGTCACAGTTCAATATACCAGGGTTTCTATCTGCGGACAAATAGATAGGTTTTCTTGGGTTCTTTACATGCCACTTTCTCTCTTTCTCTCTCATCTTTCCACAACTAACACTAACACATAATGGCATTCAAATGATGAAGAAGCAAAAGAAGAAGAAGGGAGTTTTGGCGTGGCCCATAAAGGCTTTTGCTTTTGCAAAATCTTGTACACTATGCTGTACTGTACATACTCGATAGTCATATCAGAATAAATATGTATATGGTACATATTTATTTGTCTAAATGTACACACACACATACACATAGCTACGCATTTCTCATCTTAAATATCGTATGTACACAACTACTCTTTCCCCCTCTACCCTCTCTATCCACAAAAACTGATATTATTTTAAGGAGTGAGTAAGAAGAAGGAGAAGGAAAAGGAGAGACACAGAGAGAAAGAGAGAGAGAGGAAATTGTATGAGGCTACATAGGGTATCTGAATCCGAGGACAAGGAAAAGGAACGAGAGAAGAGAAGGAATGAAAGAGAGTGAGAGTTCCGTCTTTCTCTTTCTCTCTCCTCATCTATATAAGCCTTTCTCTCTCTCTCTCTCGCTCTCTGTCTCTTTCTCTTTCCTCTCTTTCCCAAATCTTAATTACTGGCGTGTTAATGTGGCGGGCGTTCGCGTCAAAAACACGCGTCCCATTTCCAAACCGAAAGGCCCCTGAAAATCACATCTTTCACTCGACTCGCCGGCAAAACACCAAAGACCCCCATGGACTCATTTTCTCCCGCGTGTAGTTCCATTCCTTCCGTTCCTTCCAACTTAATAAAAACATGGTGTGTGTGTGTGTGTGTGTAGGTACATACATCAAATACAAGCATATATATATACTTATTGAGTGCACATGCATACACACAACATACACATATATCTTACATATTGAGTGAGGGAGTAGTAGCCATTCCTCAGAACAACCGTACGTACACCTCAAAATGTTTCATCATAAAAAGTCAGTATTTCCAATTCCAAAAACGATTGCCCTTTTCCTCTCTTAGAATCAGATGATTTGGATTCAGATTCAGATGCAAAATCATTTCAATCCACACTCATTATTACCATTTTCCTTCTTCGACGACTATGGTATAGACGAAGAAGGAATTTCCGAGTGAGAATCCAACCTGCTCTTTGCTCATCGTCAGCCACTGACGATGACGGCTTTTACGTTTTACATGCTTTCCCTCCTTCTTTTCCTTCTCCTCCTACATCAAATCCATATCTACTGTAATTTTCTATCCCGAGATTGTGTATGCGTGAGAGGGAGAGGAAGAGAGAGAGACAGACCGAGAGAGAGAGAATGAGAGGAAATTTCAAATCATTGATTACTTCCCATTCCCATTAGCTCAATGCTTCCTGGTAATTATAACATTTACTCATTGTAATTCCCATCTTTCACTCCTTTAATCATGGACAATTATAGGAAATATCCATTAAATTATTCTGTCATTACTCTTTCATTTCATATCAAGTTGATTCCCATTCCCATCGTGGAATTCCTATACGTATCTGTACATACTGCACTTGAGCAGAGAACCTTTCCTTTAACATTGACATGAAGGCCAACGCCAAATGACTATGTAAAAAGAATTTTTACTGCTATATGCAGCTTTAAAATATTAATTAAACATTTATGTATCTTATTTTTTGTATGATTTAACCAATTTTGGAATGGAAATGCATTTAAATTAAGAAGCTTGTTACTTTGCGGGTTGAGGAAAATAAGTACAGGGAATGATTTTGGACTTGCAGAAAAGTTTTCTTAAATCCCACAAATGAATGTGGATGATGTGAGTTGATTTGATGAGATGAGATGCGATGGGGATGTGTAGATTTACATACATTTCTGAGAGAGAGAGAGAGAGAGAGAGAGAGAGAGAGAGAGAGAGAGAGAGAGAGAGGGAGAGAGGGAGAGAGGGAGAAAAGTGTGAAAACTCTACTGGTAGTAAGTACTTTGTACTGTGGAGTCCGTGTATTGAAATATAATTAGATTTGAATCTAAGATTTCAGCCGCAATGACGTCAGAAATTAATAAATGACTTTAAGAAACCACTCGTTTCGTGGACACGTTGATGGATTTCCTAATCAAAGAATGAGATGAGGAGAATTTCGAAATTCGATTTACATTAGTGAATGGTGTTGTGGACTCCCTTCTGTGTGCTTGTGCTTGTGTATGTGTATAGATATGTGTATGTATTTATCAGTATGTATGTATGTGCGTTGTGTGTATGTGTATGTGTTTCGTGCTTTTCTTGCGTCCCTCGCTCTTCTCCTTCTTCTTATTCCTGGCTTTGCTTATTTATTCGGTTGCAGAAGGAAGAATCAAATTTAATTTACCAGCAGCACAAATCTTGGCTTTCGGAAGCCAACAGAGAGAAACTAAAAGTTCCGTAGAAAACTATGCAAGAAGTCGTGGGGAAAAGAAAACAAGGGAATTTTAATTGCCAGCCGAATATAAAGTGTGGGAATGCATGTGAGGCGAAAACCATAGAAGAAGAGTCTGCGGACCTTTCCCTCTTCTTTCCTCTTTCTCTTTCTCTCTCTCTCTGTTTCTCGTTCCTATTTCTCTTGAAAATATCTTGAATCCCTTTTTCCCTTTTATTTCTCAAGAATCAGAGTTTTCCCTTCCAAACATACACTTTGTAGATCTTAACTTTTACATTCCACAAGACTAATCATGCCTAAATCAATATCTCAATGTGATCCTTTCATACCAAGGTAAAGAACCAGACCAAGAAGAAGAAGAAGAAAACCTTTGCCCAATTCCATCTCATTCCATTACCATTACTTGAGTATACTTAATTCATACACAAATAAGATTGCCTTTGTACAAATATGCGCGCACACCATGATGTACCGTCGTCCTTCCCCAGTTGGAAATCAACATTTTCAACTAAAACAACATTTTTATTATGCAATAGATGAAAGTTGTGCCATTTCTATCAATATTGAAATAGAGGGATTTCTCAAGCATTTAATTTATTGCCATTTCAAATTTCAAATTTTAAATTTTAACATGAGTAAATTGGGAAATTGGTAAAATCATATAATAAAATTTCTCTATCTTTTATCGAGAATAGAAAGAATAAAATTGTAGCGAAATCCCCGTCAAGATTGAGATTGAAATTCTCGGAAGATCTAACCACAGAGCGCCTGCATGTAAAAGCATTACAGTTGGACAGCTGTGCTGTACTACAATGAAATATGTACAAGGGAATGGAAAGGAAATAAAACGTTTTTTCTTCCTGTAAAAAGGGGGAAACTAAAAAAAAACAGGGAAGTAGGCCAGAGCTAGAGCTCCCTTCTCCTCTTAAGTTTATTGAGATGATATAATAACAATAAGACAAATCACAGAGATCAGTAGTGGATATTGAACTGAAGCCATTTGACTTGTTTGCCATTTGGCATTCTCTCGCTCTCGGCTCTCCCCATTCCTTTTACCCTTTTTTCGATCAAATCAAAACCATCAAGTTCTTGGTTTCTGTGTGAAGGGAAACAAGTGTAAGTTTTGGGACTCTCTCTCTGTGAAAGAAGAAAAAATGGAAGAGAAACAAGGAACCCCCCGATACGGGAGGTACAAGAAGAAGAAGAATACTTTTAGGGAAGAAAAGTGCCATTTATACCATTGTCATTTCCAGGCAAGTAAGTCAAACAAATGCTCGATAGAATTAACCATTATTATTATCATGAATGGAAAGACAGAGGTCGTGTCGTTTCGTTTTTCTCCAGAGGCAAAGGGTAACAGGGAAATAGAAGTAGAAGTGATAGAAGAAGAAGAAGAAGTAGTGGCTTCAATCGGCAACTACTATCATTTTCACCATGAGGACACACTGCAGAGTCGCATCTTGCTGATACTACAGATACAGATACTCAGAGGGTAGCTCACGAAACGAACATGTTCTAATAAGTTGAGCACAAAACGCCTTGGCTATCATCTCTATATGTACAAACACACACACACAGTCTGTCCCTATCTGTATACTCGACACCCGTAACAAAATATATTAGCTTAGTTAAGTATACATAGGGATAGTTGGTAAAAGAGAGCGAGAGAGAGAGAGGGAGAGAGAGATGTAGGTAGGACTCATGTAAGAATTCTTGGTGCGATAATCAGTTGATTTATTCGGGTCCTTTCTGTGATCTTTTTCTCTGTGCTCTGTGGCTGGTTTTTTGTCCGCCGTTGGGGATGTATACGAGTGAAGAGAAAGAAGAAGAAGAAGAAGAAGAAGAAGAAGAAGAAGAAGAAGAGGAGGAATCTTTATACATCCCTAGAAAGGAACATTTGCTTGTAGAATAGTCAGTAGTCAGTAGTCGACTACATACAATTCCGTTCCCTTCTCTTTTGCCTTTGCTTCCCAAATTCGCTTGTCACTCCGTGTATTTATGTATGTGCTGTGACTGTGTGTGTGTCTGTTCTTTGAGTACATGGAGGTATCTAACATCTAAGATATCTTGGCCCGGGTATTGTACACAGACATAGCGTGCAGTAGATAGACTTTACGTACACCACCACTACATGTGTTCATCTTAGTCTCCGTTCCGTGTGTAGTTAGTTCCCTTCCTCAATCTCAATGCTTTTCCTTTCGGCTTCGGGAGAAAAACAAAGCCCTTCTTCACAGATTTTGTCCTCTCTCTCTCTCTTTCTCTATTTTCTCTTTCTCCTTCGCAACTACACTCTATCATGGTACGGTATGTTTAGGTACCTAACTTCTTCTTGCTCTTTCTCCTTTTCTCTTCTCTGTTCCCTCTTCTTTCTTTCTCTTTCTTTCGTTCTTCCTCTCTCTCTCTCTCTCTTACTCTGTTCTGTTTCTGTCTTTACACATCAGATCGCAATCCTTGGCGTAATTACCACCAGCACAAATTAGCCTTCGCCAGGGCATTTTAGACACACCAAAACAGAGAGGCCTTTTCTTTATTTTCCCTTTTACTCTGTCTCTCTTTCTCTCTCTCTCTCTTTCTGCACTCCCCTTTTTGCTCATACATACATTCATCTTCCATCCAGCCATCACTTTCTAGAACCTTTTCTTATTCTTCGATTTTGCCCCTGAACGTCTTTCTCTTGCTCTCTCTCTCTCTCCCTTTATTTTATCTTTTGCCGTCTGCAGAAGAAAACATACATTTTATCATAACGATATATGATTTACTTTATATATTTTCTCTCTCAAAGTTCAAAAACACCAACAACAACATCGATCATCGCATTTTTTGTTTCCATGTACTTTACCTATATTCAAAAATATTTTGCAAACATCTTCCAGTCCAAAAATAAAGGAATTCAACATCACGGATATGATGCGCGTGCCAATTTAAATTCCCAGATGAGCGGTCTTCATTTATAAATAGACATAAGGAAAGGTGCAATGCCAATGGAAATGGAAGACGGTTACTATGGAATGCAGGAGGATGGATTGTGCAATCAAAAATAATTTATTTGTGGGTCTGAATAGAAATTAGTAGACATCGTCGTCGTCTGCTTGATACTCGAATATTCTGAATTAATTAAAAATGGAGATAGCGTGAGTATGAAAATTAATTGAATAATCAATATGTATCAATTATTACAGGAGAGCCGGTAGGTGTAAGAGAGAGGGTGTGTGTGTGTGTCGAGTGTGTAAGTGAGATGGGTTTAGATTTTTAAGCCGAGTGATGAGACTCATAATGAGAGTAAATAATGAAAAGATCAAGGGATTTGGAATATTTACATAGGAATTGTGTCAGTGAAGGAAAAGATTGAAAATGGAGGTTTGAGAAGTGTAGACGAAGAAGAAAGAGAAGGAAAAAGAGGAGGAGGAAGATGGAGTAGAAGTAGACGACGAGAAAATAGAGAATGAGAAAATGCTGGAATGAGAGAGAAATAGAGAGAATGGAAATGAGAGAGAGAGAGAGAGAAGAGAGAAGAGAGAGACAGAGAAATAGACGGGTAAGGTTGTGTCGTCAGGGTTAATGCATTATACCATGTTTCGTATGGTAAAGAGCGTATATGAAGCGGAGAATCGTTGAAATAATGGGATTACACTTAATTATGAAAGTGCGAAGCTCGCCGCGCCATTCCCAGGAAAAAGGGAAAAGGTTAGTTGTTTTTGGTCTAGGATTTGATGCAATGCAATTTCTTTGTGGCCTTGTATTATTATTTGACTCGTACACGCTCTCTCTCTCTCTCAATGTTCAAAATTCTCTCACTCTTCTCTCACTACCACATATTACATATGTATACAATGTATAAACTCACCTTTGGCCACAAAACACACATACACAGAAGATGATTTGGGGTGAGAATGTTTTTACCTTTCTTTATGATGGAGTTACCACACACACACACACACACACACTCCATTTTCTTCTACATCTAGTTCACAGGACGAGGACGAGAAGGAAAAATAAAGAAAAACTGGTAGCCCCGTTAATTTTGGCTTATTCCAACCTTCCTTGTCTTGGTAATTTGACTGAATTACCCAACTCATGATACACACAAGCAGAAGCAGAAGCACAACACACACAAATATACATACGTATATGAAAATCTCATATGTACAAGTCATTTCATTTTCATCTTTTCCAAATTCAAAACATGTATGTCCAAGTTGCCGTCTTCATTGCTTCACTGGAAATGAAACTAATATGCATTTGACTGAGTATAAAAGGAAATCTCTGTCTGTCTGTCCGTACATACGATACAGCAGAGTTTCTCTCACTACTTGATGGAAAACGTATGCTGTATGTAGGTACATATGTAAGATATGTTCATCTGAGTAAACTCTATTACGGTTGTTGTCTGTGCTCTCTCTGTCTGTTCTGTGTGTGTATCTCGGGATGTGGTTTGTATGCCCATAATGAAGCGATTTAATTTGTACAGACGAGCACATTTTTCCCTCTCCCTCAGATGAAACAAGACGAGAGGATGAGGAGAAAAAAAGTGCCGAGAAAGTAAATGACTCAATGTGTATATTGTGTTCAAAGCATAGATAAGAAAATAAGAGAAAGACGGGAGAATAAAAGAAACCTCGACTCTCATTTGGATTTGAAATGCGGGTTTACCCGATAGCTAATTTCTCTCTCTCTCCTTTTCTCTCTCTCACAGCCCTTGCTTTTCTGTCTCTTGCTGGTTTTCTTTCTCCCTGTCTCTGAGTTTGCTCTCGACTCTCTTTCTCTCTTATACATTTTCCAAGTAAATCGTGGAAAAAGTCTTTGGTTCGTTCATTGGTTTAGAAGGCAAATAAGAGAGAGAGAGAGAAAAGGGAAAGAAGGCGAAATAGCGAAGAAGTCTCCAGGAGGGAGAACTCATTGAGAGAAAGCGTATGGAAAGCAAGAACGACACGGAAAAAATTAGGTAATGAATATTCGTTTGCCCAATTTTTTAGGGAGAAGCTTTTTCCTCTCTCTCTCTTCTCTCTCTCTCTCTGCCTACTTCGTTTCCCTTCGACACACCACACTTGCATTATTGCATTTCACTATTGCCTTCCTGCCACGACCGCGTGAGTTCTCGTCATCACCATCCATTCTGTATATACGATATTCGTTATAATACGACTGAGGAGTATGTACTTTGTATTTCCCCATCCATCCATCTCATATACATATACATATAGAATAGACATGGTCATGAGGCTCTCTTTTTCTCTGTCGAATCTCGAATGGAACAGAAACTGGGACTAGAAACCGATTGCTTCGAAACTGGAATATTTTTGCATACATTCAGTCCCTAGATTGAATGAATTTTCATCAAGAGGGTTTCAGTCAACGCGACTTTCTTTCTTTCTCTCTCTCTCTCTCTTCTCTTTCAGTCTTCTTGCATATAGTTAAGTATTCTTTCGTCCCCACCTCCACTATTTTCCTTTTTTCTCTCTCTCTCTCTTTCTGCCTCTCAAGTCCAGAGATGGAAATGCTCAAATACTCTTTGACTATATTGAAAGCTGTACAGCGTATGGTTAGTTACTGGAGCTATCCAAAGGATTTTCTTGGATCTTTTCTTAGTTTCTCTCATCGTGACAGTGTGTATGGCTACAATTAGGGATGGTATGTGTGTGTGTCTGACTATGTTTCTATGTGAATGAGGTTATATGAGTGAGTAAAAATATATCAGAGAAAGTACAGCACACAAGTCATCGGGAAAAGCTAACTAGTCACTAGTGCCTGTGTACCATTCAATATATTTGAATTTGAGGACTGTAGCTCTGATTCAGTATGTATAAAAAGCAAAAGAGAGAACGAGAGAAAATTTATTCTTTCACCCTCAACTCCTTTTGTCAGAGATTCCGAATGTAAACTTTATTAGATTTCAATTCTACCGATTCTTATGTATATTCATTTTATTCATCGAATGGAAGCGAAACAACGCGCGAGGAAAATACACACAGAAAATCCTCATCGTCTCTGCCACTCCCTTTTTTTCACACACCACATTGTGCATGGGAATGTGGAAAATTGACAAAATACTTTGCTTGTATAAAAAAAATGACTGTTAATTGACCATCCTTTGTACATTTTTTAACTTTGTGTGTTTCTCCAATATTTTAATTATAATTGAATTGTGCCATAGTTTAGTTTCGAATTACAACAAGGAAAGTATCGTCACATATACAGTTTTTTTATCTGTATAGTGGTTGATTGAGATGGTTGACCGAGAGAATTGGATGGAAAAAATAAGACTTTTCAGAGTGAGTCGTAAAAGGTTGGATATTTGAGAAAGACAATAATGACTTGATGCAACAGTCAAGGTCAAATATGTAGTTGGATCTTTGGTGGAGTGCGTAATATTAGTTGATGGTGAAGAGAGAGAGAGAGAGAGAGAGAAACTCTTCTTGTGTGAAAACTTGGCTGAGTTTTGTGGATGCAGGTGAAACTGAGAAAGTCAACGGCCCCAATGAAAGTTTGGAAAATTTGGGTGATTTGAAGCTCAGCGGATAACTTTAGTTTTGTACTAGTGCAAGTAAGTAAGTAAAGAAGTCGACGGGTGTATTGCGGAGTGTGTGTGAGAGAGAGAGAGAGAGAGACAGAGAAAGAGAGGCCAACTTCGTTGTCCCAAAACTTCCATAGTCTCTCTCTCTCTCTCATACTCCATATACCATACAGAGAGGAAAGAACAAACTTTGGCTTTATGATGAAAGTGGTAAAAGTACACACTCATTCCAGTTTTAGCAGAGTACTCAACACACAGACACACACTCACCCATACAAGGACAAGGTCACTTTCCAACCTTTGTCTCTTTTCGGTCTCAGGTTAGCTTGCTCAATTTCTTGCCAATCTTTGGCACATACTTGCGTCTTTGTATATGTGTGTATATATATATGTGTGTGTGTGAGCTGGGCGTGCAAGAAGGAATGAGCGTAATTTTCTCCATTCAACTTAACTGTACAACTCTGTTGAGATTCTTTGAGGACTTTACGCTGTATAAAACTGTGAACACTATCTGTAGACTATGGAATTGTATGTAGCCCAAAGTGCGTAATCTACATTTTCGTATGTTGGAGATTCTTTAAAGATACTTAAAATAGAATGTAAGAAGTTTCGCTCTCTCTCTCTTTCTCTCTCTCTCACACACACACACATTTACATGTCCTCGTGATCTTGACACCAAAACTTTCAACTATGGAAAATTGAACTATACATTTATGTACTTACAACTATCTTGGAACAAGGAACAAGAAAAGTCCCTTCAACAAGTGCATTCTCTCAATCCCACCCCCACACCACTCTGCCAAACTCAAAGACAGTCAAAGGACAATGCATCCGAGTGCATTTTTATATTTTTACTTAAAAATAAATAGGAAATACTCCATATATTAAAATGATTGGATTTTTTTAATTAGATAGTATACTTCAATTATAATTTGTACAACTACCAGGCAAAATTTCTAAATTTTATAACGTCAGATGACCCGACACTTAATTACTATTTTTGTAATCCACAGGCTACGATTTTGTTTCCCCAGCTAGAAGAAGAAGAAGAGGAGGAGGAAGAAAAAGGAATTAAATTTGTCCCCCAAATACCAAAATATACCAAGGAATGTGTAGCTAATGCACAAACAGCTAATTAATTTAAAGAATTGGGAACTCGAACTAAACTATACAAAATTTACATACTTTCCCTTTTCCCTACTTTGATTTCTTTGCCTTTTGTTCTCATAATAAAATGAACAGCCCCAGCACACACACACACACACACACACACACACACAAACGCACACACTTTCAATTAAATGAGAGCAGCAGACGTTGCTCAGATTCATTTGAAATTCCTCAAATGATTCCTGATGAATTTTTACTCGTCCCTCCCTGTGAAATTTCAAATGTCTCTACCAGGAACATGAGCAACAAAAGTGAGGATGAAGGAATATAAATAATAACTCTAGATATTTGTTACTTAAATTTCCTATACAGTTCCTCCGACGTAAACTCAACTTAACTCAACTCAACTCTCAACTTGTGAAGAATCCCATAGAATTTTTGTGGTCAGGTTGAAAACTACTTGAGAAAGACAGAGTAAAATATGTATGAATAAAATAGTTTTGTTGTATAGTTTTCCTATTGGTGGTATTTTTTGCACCTCTTTTGACATTCTCCAGCAAAAGTCACGTTCATCGTTCATCTTCTTATTGTGAGTTTCCAAACAAACTTTCCTTGTCCGGACTCTCTCTCTCTCTCTCTCTCTCTTCCAACTTATAATTATGAATAGGAAATAACGAAATAGCAGACACGTATGATACAAATTTCTATCTCTTTGTGGATGGGAATCATCATTAGAAATATTCTAATACAGATATATTCTCCATACTCTGAGAATGCTCTGAGAATATTCTTAATTTTCTCAAATACAGATACTCCATTGGGAATGGAACGTAAGAGAGCGTGCATAAACATGAAGTTTGCTCTCTGTACATTAATTAAATACTGTTCACTGTTCAAGCTGTTCATATGTCTGCTGGTTGTTCTTGTTGTTCTTATTGCATATTGAGGATGAATGTAATACCCATGTAATGAAAAATGTACAGCATGTGTTTAAATACATATATACAGAATATGAAGGAAAGAGATGCAGACGAGCTCTGTGTACATGTGGATTAGTTGTGGTGAGGTAAAGGAGGAGGCGAAGGTTGGGAGAGACAGGCAAAGAAGAAGAAAATGCACGAACTATAACCACACATTGGTAATACTTGAGAGAGACAGAGAGCGAGAGCGAGAGCGAGAGACAGAGAGAATGAATAGAGAATAAGAATCAGAGTCAAAGAGGATAAAGACAAGAGAAGGAAAGTCAGAATTTGGGATCCTCATGCCCCAAAGAGTTTTAGAGAAATACAGGCGTAGACATGGGGCTCTTGGAGTAAGTAGAGGAGAATGAGAGAGAGAGAGAGCAAGAGAGAAAGAGAACAATAAGTAGCACCAGATGACTAAAAGGACGAGAGAGAGAGAGAGAGAGAAAGAGAGAAAGAGAAGGTTGGAATTGTGTGATATGGCATATAATACTAATAAGAGGAGCAAACAATATATTATTTATAACCGTCTCTCGCCTCGGTAAAATGTAGCATTAGCAAGCTAGAACTGAGTTGGAAGCAATTGGAAGGAGCAGAACAAGGACGAGAGAGAGAGAGAGAGAGAGAAAGAGCAAGAGGAACTAGAAGTAGAACCCAAAACGAGTATTGGTGTGTGTACCCAAGTCAGAATTTTCTCTGTCTCTAACCAAAGTCTTAAGTACATAGAAAACAAGGAGAGAGAGAGAGAAGAGAGAGGGAGAGAGAAGGAGAAAAGGAAAACCATTCGGCTCATTGGATCCCCGAAAATTCTCTCTAGAATTAGAAACCCTCGATCCTTCCAGAGCCGAAAATTTACTATTGCCAATATCGTAGGCAGAGACATAACTTATTCGGATTATTATTACTTCCACACATAAGACATGAAGAGATGTTCCAGATACTTGTTTGTGTGTGTGTGTGAGTGTGTGAGTGTATGTGTGCTTTTACTCGTGTCTCGTTATATCTGTATCTGTACATACTGGCAATGGCAATGGCACTGGCAGTGGCAATAGTACACGGAGTCTTTACATGGACCGGTACACACACACCGTTTTGTTCAAGACGCACCGGAAACTTTTACCCAAAGACAAGAGAGAAAGCGAGAGGAAGAGAAAGAGAAAGAGAAAGAGATAGCCCCGTTCATCCACCAGATTGTCTCTGCCAATTCCAATGACCTGTGTAATTCCGATCGTCCACCATGATTAGTACGAAACGGGAAAGACAAGGATGAGTCGATAGGAAATAAAGGAAACATTGGCTCTGTGTGAGAAACCAACTCTTTTGTTTCCTCTTCTCCTTCTCTGTCCGTTTCTCTCGCTCTCTCTCTCTCTCCTATCATATCCCATATCTTTGTAGTCTCTCAAGTACATTCTTACACGCTCTTCCCAGTCCTTAGCTTCCGTCCAGGGTTTTATGGCAAATAAAAATTTAGTCTCTACAATCAGAAATGATGTCAGAATGGATTTCTCATAAGTATTTAAATGGAAATAACTTTGGAATCATCTCCTTTCCCTTTAGAACAATGAGAAAGACATTAGGAAAATGCCAATGTATTTATATGTACTGTCATGCATATCAGTAGACGTAGAAGAAGACGAAGGTACGCAGATAAAGGAGGGAAACAGTGTAAATTTATATGAGGGAGAGGACGCGGTCGAGCGTGGGGTTCTGTTCCATAAATGTACGGTATTTTATCGGTGAAAATGAAGAATTGAAAAATTGGCTCAGACGTGGAAAATGTTGATAAATGAATCAAGCTATTAGAAAGGTTCGGTGAAGTTTGTGTGGAATGAGTTCTCGCATTTGTCTCGAAACAGGTTTGTTTGGTTGTATAACGTCAGTGGTGTGAGTTTAGAGGTTTCTCCCTCTCTCTCTCTCCTCGTCGACAGAATGCGAATATGTATACTTATGGAATATGGAATACATGTTGGTTCATCTTCATCTTACATTTTTTCCCTTGCTTTCTTTCTAGATGTACAAATATAATGCCGTGGCCTGTGGATGTGGACGTGGACGTGGAGATACATAGACTTTTGGACGGATATTTTCGTGGGGAGAAGCAAACTGTGTGTGATGTGTGACAGACGAGGAAGGCAAAGACGAAGAAGGTGTCAGGTGTGAGACATTCAGCCACACTCGAACTATCACTTTCATTTTTTCCCCTCATTTTCCCCAGCATATGGCATATTTCTCCAACTTACTTCACCACTGACAGCACCCATGGTTAATGGCTCCACATATGCCAGTACACTCACACATCTATACCTAGGAGAATTACTTGAGCAGAACGAATTTCCACTGTGCTTCCGTCGACCCACAACCCACCACCAACCAACTGCGCGAGCGAAAGAGGAAAAAAAATCTTTACCGAGAACACTTTGTGGAGAGAGAGAGAGAGAAAGAGAGAGAAAAGAGAAGTGAAATACTTGTAATCACGAGCTAAGCTGTGCCTGAGAAAAGATCATAATACTCGAAAAGTATCTGTTTACAGGAGTGAATTGGGATGGTGAGGAAGAGACCCTGTGAAATATTTGACATGGAGCAATAAAATACATATTATTTCCAAAATCTCTTTTCATTTGCGGTTATGAATAAAAATTGTATGCTGTCAACGATTTGTCATACACTCAAGCACACGTCCATTTCCTTCCACACAGAATAAATCATCATAATATCTGTACTTTCTCTTCAAGCGATTAATGATCGTTTGAAATTCCCTTTTCATAAAAATCCTGCCTACTGTTTACGATGAGATTTTTCTACTTTGAATTTAATTGGGATAAATGTCACTATGTCCCGTAATTTAATTTTGTTTTGATATACATTGTATTTACAAAAAATTAATATAGAGGAATTGAGCCTGTTTTCTTTGTAGTGTAATAAAATGCTCAAGTGTGGTCTGTACGATTGTAAGAAGTTCTTAAAGTCAGAAACAGAAGCTACACCGTTATAGCTCTGACTCTGAGGGAAATGTTGCAAAATTGGCGTCTTTTCTTTGCCGAATAACAATTTCTTAGAGACAGCAGTAATACTAGCGTCTACAATCTACAATCTACATTGTATGTCTATGAGTTTGAGTGCGGGGTAGAGAGAGAGAGAGAGAGAGAAACTTTTTCGGTGTGTCATCATCTAGTTGGACTTTCTTCCCGAACCCAAAATATTTATGACTGCACAATCATAATCCATTTGCTCCGAGAATAGATGAAAGAATTTTCTAGCTATCAATTAATTCGTTGGAACACACCGAGACAAGACGAGGAGGACAACAACCATGGGGACAGACTCCATATACATCTGTAGGTAAGATATGCTATTTATATACAGATAATAACTATCTGTGCTGTTCAGCACACACACAAAAAAAAGTCAGTGCAATGGATTCACGCTTCGTTCGTTCACTACGAGTTTCTAACCTAAATGACCTATAGCCTTATATTAAAAAAATTGTTCCAAACAAAGTTTCTCCACGCAGCAGTATAGCAGAAGCATCCTCATCATCATCATCATCTCAATTACGAATCTTTTTCTACTCTCCTACGATTTCTATCTATTTAAAAAAGATTCCACTACATCCAATTTAACAACATTTCATTATTATTATTATTATTATTATAGAACCTATTGTTAAGTATACTCTATTGGATATTTGACAAATTGTAAGCCCTTGGAATTACAGTTACAGTTATATTGCCATTTCCCATCCGAAAACAAATTTCTATTGTTCGCAGAAAACCCGAGAGTTAAGAAACTCCAAGTTAAAATCTTGATTTGCTTCTAAATAGGATGGACTAAAAAAAAATGTACAAAAAAAATGGTTGTTGTAGTTTTGATATGATGAACTCACATTAAGAGGACAAGTGACAGAGGAGATTGGTGGGCGGATGGGTGGGAAAGGAAACGTAGAATTATTACCCAAGGAAAAAAACTAATGCTTTGTCACCCTCTAAGGACAAGTGGACAATATAAAAAAAGCCATACGACATAAACATATCAAAACGTAAAATATTATTATGACTTTCAAAGGAGAGAAAGAGAACGAGGGAGAGAGAGAGAGTCCATGGAGTCATTCTAACCTGAGCAAGATCAATATCAAAAAACTTGGAAATTTATTATAAGATTGTACAAGATCCAATCAGAAAAATATCATCAGTACACGCTTAATAACTTTCCTATATTACATTGTCTCTAATGTCTATTGAAGAACAAGTATATAGAAAAAAGATGAAACAGAGATCGGAAAGTACGGGTTGTACAGTATGTAGTTAAAAAAAACTAAATGTGTCAAAAGCATACGTGGAGAAAATAATACTTTACAAAATGAAAGAAAGATGATATACAAAGATACAAGTTTTGGAATTTTTTTCCCTTAAAAGTATTCTACTCTTATACGTATTCCTTTCTTTCTCCTCTTTCAAATAAAGCCTTCTACATGGTTTTCTTTTTGTGAGATAAACAAAATAATCATGGGGGATACTGCATATTTTGGCTTGTTTCTTCAAAACTTAAATCCTCGAGTCAAGTATAAGTATACGTACGTACATTATGGCTACCTAATATTTGTGTACTTGAAATGAAGCTTGGTTGTTCGTCTCGTCCTTTGGAATCAACTGACTTTTGCTGGAACAAGTTCATTAAAAAATCGGAAATGATGCAGTTGGTCCCATGTGATGAGTTGTTTGAAACAATCATCATTCGAGGAAATTATAATTTAGTCAGGAAGACAAGGAGTAAGTGGCATGCAGTGCGGAGATCCCCACAAAAAATGATGCAGTCCCCAAAAGTTTTTACACTACTTTTTCTCCGTCATCTCACATATTCCCTTCTCATTTTTCTATGTGGGAGACCAAGAGAGAGAGAAAGAGAGAGAGAAAGGAAGAGAAAGAGAAAAAGACGGAGAGGTTGGGAAGAGCTACGATTACACGGTAGTCGCTTTCCTTGAAACGACATACATCGTGTCTACCCTCAACTTACATATTCGTACACCATCCCTTCTGTCAGTATACTCACTACAATGAAAGATACAACTGCACAATATGCTCCTCCGTTCTATCACCCATATCATCAAACACAAACATACGTCTAGATTTCCTATTCTCTTATTTTTTTCATACACAAGGTAACTTTGACTAGGTGCCCTCGCTTACATTTACAAACCATGAGAACACCGACAAGCAAAACTCTGTAAGAAAAAGAAGAAACCGCTAACCACCCCCATTGAAAATATTATTCAGGCAGAAAGAAGGAGAAAGAGAGAGAGAAGTACGGATAAAAAATATGTCCCTTTACCGGAAATTGACCCCTGCCGTGTGGAAGTATTTAGAAATGGAAATTCGAGGTTGGGAAGAAGATCCGAGGCTCAATCTCAGACTTTCCTCATGACCCCGTCTCATGCTATCTCTCTCTCTCTCTCTCTCTCTCTCTCATACCACACCATCATGTCATGTGCCAAAAACCCTCCAGCCGTCCTTTCTCTCTCTTTCTCTTTCTCTATACGAACGAACGATCCGATCTAGATATAGATTACACACACTCACTTGTATTCGAGGAGAACAAGTGCTCCTTCTTCTACTTCTACTTCCATTACACATTCTACAATATATATCGTAGAAGAAACAGGGAAATTCTTGGAGCCATCCGCATATACTATATACGCATGGTTTAAAATGTACTCTTCAAGTGACTGTATATAGGTACGGATATTTTTCAAACGGGTATTATGTACATAATAAAAATTCCACTTTCCCTCTCCTTGACATCTTCTCACTTAAAGACGGTGCTAGGGAAAAATCCGAGCACTCATGCACGCTTGATTCTACTACTACATGCAGTATGTACATATAGTGAAGCAAGTGGAGAGCCACGGGATGTTCCACTCTCAGCAGAGTATTCACTATATTTCTAAGTCATGCCTACATGAAGATTGTCCCGTTCCTAAATTCCTAAAACTCATATACAGCAAAAAGGGTAAGGACATTTGTGTGCATAATGAAGAGTGTCCAAGGAAGAAAGTCTGAATCTCAATGACGTCGACGACGACGACGACACCATTCATATTATTACAGACATAATAGACAGCCATACATGGATCTCACCTCTGCACTCTGTATCACGCAGCTATGCTTTCTCTCTCTCTCTCTCTCGGTCTCTCTCTCTCTTTCTCTCCCCGTGTCGGTAGACTGTGGACATTATCGTTTCGTCTTCTCTCCCTCTCTCTATGTTTCTCGTTCTCTTTCTCCGTCTCACTCATGACGATACAGGGAAATGTACAGGTAAATGGGTTAGTTGACGAAGCTGCTTTAAGTCCCTTCATAGCAACTGTCCCTCCTTGTGAAATGAAAGTCGTATTTCATTGTTAATTGCGAGGAGTCGGAGCTTTAATTCCAACTTGGATCACATTGTAGTAGCAATCTTCTTCCTTCTAACTGCTTCTCTATTCATGCAACTCATTTTTCTACTACACAGGAGTTCTCTCCCTCTCTCCACATTATTTGCCAGTCTTTCTTCCTTCTCCATACGATGTATGTATATGCGTATGGCATGGCATATACCTCTGTACGTACATTATTCAATACGAATACGAGCTTGGCTTCTCTCCATACGTGTTTTTATTATAGGTACATGCTTTAATTCCTTGTCTTAATTCATGTCCTCTCTCTTTGCGCATCAACTTGAGATTATTTTGAAATGCTCAACACAGACAAGGACAAGGACAAGCAAAATATTTTACATATTTAATACATTCTGAATTTAGTTTAACTAATAAAAATCGCATGCTAACACTGATGAAATCTAAACAGATTTTGGAATTGGAATAAATTGAAATGCTTTAAAATACACTCAAGGTTATACTCTTGTAGTTGGTGGTTGTGGTTTTTCTCGGGTTGGTTGCGGATCTTGGAAGGCTATCATGTTTATGAGATTTTGGATGGGTGCTCGTGGCTGGTTGCTGCAGTGTAACCTCATCAAGTGAGAGAAATATTGAGGTTGGGTGAGGATTTCCATAGAAATGGTGCGTTATAGGTGTGGAAGGGAAGAAGATGAAGATACCTAGGAATTGTTCAATGTAGGTAATGTGAGGCAACTAGAACTAGCACTAGCACTAGCACCAGAACTGGAGCTCTTCTTCTCTTCGACGACGACGACTCGCAATATAATGTATGGGGAGTAATGTCCGGAAATCTGGATGATTATATGAGACTAGTAACTAGCGCGCTATCTCTACAGTACAAGAGATGAAAACATAATACTAATGCTCTCTCTCACTCTCTCTCTCTGTGTCTTATGTACATATTAATAATAGTGCGAGACTAAAATTTGTGTGGCTCTCTCTTCGTCTCTTTATTCCTCGTTCAAACATACATGTACATATGTTTCCTCATATACTATTACTATTAGTATTAGCAGGCAAGTATGTTTGTATATATGCAATATTATAATAATGCTCATACCATACTCATCATCGGTCGAGTCTCACTTAAGCTCTCCGGCTTCACCAAGCTCTTTCTCTCTCTCTCTGTCTTTTCCACACTATGGATAGGTAAGAATGTGCGGATAGTTGAGGAGTAAAAGGGAGGATGAAACGAGAGGAGCCACCACCACGGAGTCGAGCGGAGATTTTGGGCTTTAATTCTCAGTGGATGTAGATGTGGATGTGGATGTGGATGTGGATGTGGATGTGGATGTGGATGTGTGTGTGCCGCAACCCATAGTTTTTATCTTAGTATAATTAGCGTCGCAGACTAAATTGACGTATAATTTTGATAAATTCGCTCGCATTTACTGAATTTCCTCAGCTACGAATTCACTCTCTCTTTCTCTTCCTCTTCCTCTTTCTCTCGACTTTACTCTTTCTCTTTCTCGTTTGCCATCTCCCTGTCTTTCACTCTGATCCTCCATTCAACAACACATTCCAGCCTTTCTCCATCTTCAATAATGCCTCTCAAATCAGGCTATACACATCCGCGTTAGCACCACTTCTTCACCACCCTTCTTTCCGTCCTTTCCTTCCTTGTCTCTCCATTCCATTCCGAACTCAGTCCACACTTACGTCATCGACTTCACAATTAAATCATTCTTATATTAACACTAATTCCTATGTGTATGTGCATAGATCTCCCCATAGACTATATGTACAGCCTCCCTACCGATGCTATATGCATAGGCAAAGTTGGGTAAACAACATCAGTTCCCCCTTTTCAAGCTCAAGGACGTTATAACTTGATTTCAAAGATTTGTTCATCCCAGCAATAACCCAAAATTTCAGAATTTCCTTTGGCTAATCCAGATTTTCCGTACTTACATCCAAAACTGTTTTTTTGTTTTTGTATAATCAATTAAATTTGACCCCGGAATTTTGTGGAGAAGAATTTTCTAGTGGAAATTATCCTGATTTTATTAGTAGCTATTGATATGTTGGTAATTGGCAATTGGTATCAACATGATGCATACGTTGTACATCAGATGTATATTTATGTAAATGAGAGTCAATTCGGGGGTTGAGTGATGTCTTTGGGAAAGGGAAAAGATCGTGATTGTGAGTTTGTGAATGATTTGCTCTTAAAACGAATAAAATATTACACTCACAATAGAATGACTACGTTTTTTCTTGAGCATTTGCTCATTCACTTGTAAAAATGAGCAGTAAAAAAAAAAGATAACTAATGAAAACTCTCCGGGAATTATTATGGGAGCATTAGAATTTATGTCTCAAAATGAACCTACATGAAGAATCCAGGATTTCGTTTGGAAATTCGAATAGAATAGAAGGGAATAATAATAAGGAAGGAAGTACAACAGGAAGAATGGAAAAGAGAAGGAGAGAGAGAGAGAGAGAGAAAGAAGGGAGAAAAAGAAGGCGCATAGGAAACTTAATGATTTTCCTGTGGTGAAATAAAATATTGTAGTTGGAAGGGAAAACATTAAAATTCATCAGAATACATTAGGAAAATACGGCGAATGTACCCACCTTTTTACTCTTTTTCTCTCTCTCTCTCTTTCGGGAGCTCAGGACTTTCATGATATACCTTTTCATTTGAAGTACATATTGGGAGAGAGAGAGAGAGAGAGAGGAAAAGTGAGCAACTTTCAATAAATATATACCTACCTCGACATACACACGTTGAATATTCTTATGGAATAAGGAATCAAGATGATTGTACCTTTTTCGTGGAACTTTAGTGAATCCCGTATGATATTTTCCCCATTTGACTCAAAAAATACACACTTGCACTTTCGACAGATACACAGCGTACAGAATTTTCTATATGTTAATGTAGGGAAACCGAATAGGAAAAGGTTCGTCCTTTGGTCTCTCTCGTTCTCATTCTTCTCGTTCCCGTTCTATTCTATTCTATATCGGAATGGAGACGATCAAATCTCAGGCCGAGGCATGGTGTGGGATATCTGTATAGTCGAGTAGGAAAATGCGATAGAGAATGTGTATAGTCAATGTGAAATGAGGAAAGCGGAGACGTTTTTTCGAGGGGGTGAAATATCAATGAGTATCACAGAAAGATGATATTGCGAGGTTGAATGGGGTCTCCAGTCGTCCCATTCCCATATGCACATGACAATTCTCATCGGGAGCAACCAACGCCATATAGTGAAGTGCAGATACGAGACTCATATAACGTTCACCCTCGTTTAGTTTTAAGTAAGATACTAATATGTTGAGGCCCTCTTCCTTTCTTCATGATAAAGAAAATGCGCCAATGTAAACAATTTAAAATATATCCAACTCTACGATATTTCGGCGGCATACGTATATTTTCATCTCTACTCCTCTCTCTCTCTCTCCCTCTCACTCTATACTTGATGCAGATAAAGTGGAAAGGAGAGACAGAGAGACAGAGAGAGAAGTGAATAAGTAAGAACTATCTCGATTCGGAGAAAGAACTTGTCTTCCTCTTCTGTCTTCTCTTGCTGTTATTGGAGCTTCACTTGATATTCTAGATATTCTTCATGATAATAACAATGCAAAAACTTTAATAAAAGATGTGAGTGCGTCTCAATAGAGAGAAAGAAAGAAAGAGAGACAGAGAGAGAGAGAGAAAGTTAAAACTGGAACTTCTCCTTCTCAGTCCTGAATCAAGAGAGAAACTTACTCTATAAAACTCTTCTCTTCCTTTTCCCTCTGTCTCTCTCTGTCTCTCCACTCGACTTTGTCTCTCTCTTTCTCCTTGAATATTGCACCTGTTGACAGACGCATCAAGATCGACACTTTGACTCAAAGTGTGTACATGTTCACATTGATTCTGTATTATTTTATCACAGGGGTCCCCTTTTCTCTGTGTATCACAAGAGCTCTTCAATGTGGATACTCGATAAAAAACTACAAATGTAAATATGTTGACTATTCCTACTCGAATTCAAATCTGATCAAATGTCACATTCATATATATTGCTTTTCATTACTCGCAGACAGCAGAACAACTGCACGAAAACAAATAAAATAACAAAACCAAGTCGACTGTCGTCACACTGTCTAAATTATTTTTCCATGAGAGAAATGGAAACCATGAAGGTTTCCATTCATTCTTTCCCTATCGTTTTTAAATGCTTAGGCAAATTTATGGCATTATGCTTTGTTTAGTTCAAAAGTCCTTCCACAGCATAGAATTCGATTGAAATCCTACTTAAAAAATTCAAAATGAAAGAGGATTATTGTAAAGAAAGTATATTTACATGATTAAAACTTCAATGTTTCAATGCGTCATGAATAAAGAAATAAATGGAGACAGTTTATTCCATACAATATTTTGTTTATTCAAAATAGGTACAAAAAAAACGTTTTGTGTCATTTTTGTGAATACAAAATAGGTACAAGTAAAAGAATAAAGTACAGATTTAATGTATTATTAGAATATAGGGGAATGGGGTTACGTTACAATTTCCTCCGTTCTCACATGATGCTCATTGTTTTAATTACGGAGAGTCACTCTCCCGGATTCCACATAAGTTTGAATAATAGAAAGAGCAGGGAATTATTCAAACGGATGGATATGTGAGTCGTCGAGAGACGGAGAGTAGAGAAAAAAGTTTGAGAGTAATGTTCATGTAGGATATTTGAGCTGCTCCTTATGGTACGGGTTCATGCATATATAGGATGTGAAGAATAGTGGAATTTGTAGAACACGAAGGAGTAGAAGAAGCTGAAGATATGTAGAAAAATAGGAGAAGACAGTAGGTAGAGAATAGTAGAAAGTGCAATATATATGGAGGTGTCAATAGGATTTTTGGAAAGGGAGTGAAGGTTGAGTGGTTCTGTGTTAGCTGAGGTGAGTACGGTGGGGTAATTAATTTTTTTAATAAAATGCACAGTTGAGAAGAGAGTCTGTGTGTGTATGTGTGTGTCTGTGTGTGAGACTAATTGGAAAAGGGAAGAGAAGGGAGATAGAAGGGAATTAATGAATAAGGTTTAGGCCATGCCAAAGTGAGAAAGAGAGCGAGGAGAAAGAGAAAGAGAGCAAAAGAGAGAGAGAGAGAGTTTTTAAAGGCCGTCTCTTCTCTCTCTTCTGAAAATTTTCCAATCGGCGAAAATTTTCTCACTCGTGCCCGTCATTAGAAGCGCGTTCGTCATTAAAGAAATTAATTAAAACGTGTCAAATCCTAAGACTGGAGAAGGAGATGAGAGAGAAATTGGGAAAAGCGGCGTACGTTGGGATTAAAAAGAGAAACCTGTCGTTCTCTTACTGCTCCCACTTCCTCTCTCTTTCTCTTTCTCTTTCTCTCTACCATCCTCACTATGTACTTCCCACTCTCACTACACATACACTCTTTCTCTCTCTCTCTCTCTCTCTCAGTCTCCAAGTCTCACATCTCCAACTACCAAACTACACAACCGATAGTAAGAGCACAGAGCTTTAAACAAGGACCAAGACGATGACAACTACCAACTACCAGCCACCTCCTGTATATTCACTCTCACAACGTACCAACCAACCAAAGAAGGAAAGAAAGAACCAACCAAGGACGACACGTGAAAGTAAAAGCACAAGAACAAAAGATACATGTGCATACATACATAAATATCATCCTCAGGATCTTTTACATAGTCTATCGTATGTACAATAATATAAATATATTGACGTTTACACACACACTCTCTCTCTCTCTCTCTCCATCTTCAACAGGAAATTCTCTCCACATAAATACACCACGCAGCCGACCATGGCTATGGCTACGGCTATATAGGCACATCTGTAAGATATACATACCATAAATAAATTTACGTTGAGAAACCTACTCACAGTCTTACTATCTTTATAAAGGTTTAATACCTACAACATCCTTGGAATCAATTGAGCACCAACTACCCGTTTTGCCGTTTTCCAGTTACTTCAATTTGTACTAGCACCGGCACCAGCCAGCCAACAATTTTCACCAAACCAAGGCCTTTCGCATGGTGTAATCTACCGTCTATCTATCCACCGTACATTGATACTGACTATGTACAAGTGTGTAGTCGCCTAACGATAAGACAACATATCATTTTCAGATGGTCTTCTATATCCTCCATATGTAATGTAATGTACAGAAGTAGAGGATAAGATTGAGAAATACATATCGTACACAGGGAACATAGGGAACATCTTCAAAATATACAAAAGGAGTGGCTGTGGCTACAAGTGAGACGTGTGTCTATCTGTATGTGTCTGTATACGATATATGCTTGGATTCTTGGATGAAATATATAGATGATTCACATTGAGTAATAAAGCCTCAACTCTAACCACCTTTATCATCACTCACCCTCTTTCCGTCTCGTCTTCTTCTTCTTCTTCTCCTTTCTCCTTCTTCTTTCTTTCCTTCATCTCATTTCACAGATGAATTCACCTTTCCTCACCTACATTTCACCCAATTTCACTTCTCAACTCACTCCTCCACTCTCCAGCTTGAACAAACATACACACAATCACACATGTACAACTGTCCAAATAAATTTCAAGCAGCCATCGACTCCGCATTGACATAAAAAATACTACAGGTTTTTATTTGTTTGTTTTTCCTACTACTAAAAAATCCTCACTCATCGTTAGACGGGAATAAGAGGAAGAGAGAGAGAGAGTGGACGTGAGAGAAAGAGAGAGAGAAGAAAATGCTAGTAGTATTTTCTCATTCTCTACACTAATTTAATGTTTTCAAGACATTATTTTCGGAATTCATTAAGGTAATGGATTTTCATACCTCGAGTCTCAAACTTTTCACCAAAGGCGCCACCACACTTGCAAATGCACACACACACACACACACACTCTCACTCTCACTCACTCTCGTCTATCATAATCATCGTATCATTGCGTAATTCATTCTCGTTCTTACTCGACATGTCCATGGAAAATAAACGTACTCACAAGTAAACCTTTTTTGCTATGTTTTCGATATTGACCTGGAATTGACCTTACTGGTCAATTAGAGTCTCCTGAGCATGAATATGAAGGTTTTACGTGCCAATTTAATTTCTTCAAAAAGTTACACAATTTTGAAATTTGGTTTTTGGCTTGTTTCCCCTGTAGTAAGTAAATGGGACTTTTGACAAGTGCATGCGACCGATTTTCAAGATTGTTTTTTCTACAATCAGTTCACATGACGTATACGAACAGGAAGTGACATTGTGAAAACTTTCTACATTTTTGGAATCGGTCCACTGGTTTCAAAATTATCCTAATTTTTAAAAACGACAAAAAAATGATTAAAAAGTTGGCTATTTTAATTGGCAAGGGAGAGAAGACGAAATTCGCTCTACAATGTCGAATTATTT